>JALPQI010007498.1:0-46424 GCA_025490895.1 Thaumatotibia leucotreta | reverse complement strand
CGATTTCTCCGATACTGACTTCTAGCAGGTCTTCGGTGTAGTGGCGTATCAAAGTGGGTCTAGAATCCTCATTTTCGAGATCAGGTCGAGATTTATGCGAAGCGTATAATGGGCCATAGAAGTCTTCTACTTCGGAAAGGACTGCCAGCTTCGAAATAACGACTTCTCCACGAGCTGTAGTCATCTTCGTCAGGTGGCTTCTTCCTAGAGTCCTAGAGATTGCACGAAAACCTTTGTCCTCCGGTTTTGACGATCGTTCTTTCAATTGAAAGAGTATAGGAGCACCGGAGATCGTGTCGTACGCGCTTTCTGATTTTGGTTTAGAGCCCGTTTCTCTGATGAAGAGACTGCTGAGGTTTTCACGTCGTTACTACATTAGCCCTAATTTTGACTTCCCGTTTCTTTCCAAACAGCTCGTTTTTTCCTGATTTTTTTGAAAAAAACAATGAAATTTTCCACTTTTTTTTCAACTTACTGTACACTCAGTTTTTGTAAATTTCTCATGTTGATGCCTCAAATAAATAAAATAAAAATAAAAAACGTCTAACAGACGGCAAGGAGTGACAGTGACAGTGACATTGATTGTTTCTGAAAAAATCCATATAAAACGGAAAAAATGAAGTTTTAATACATTCCCGAAAAAAAGTTTTTGTTTTTTTCCGACATTTTCAACGCTAGTTTCCGTCGTCAGGAAGAAACATTAAGAGTAGGTATATCTATTGGTTTTAATGATTAATAACACTACATGGTTAATAACGTAAATAGATACATAATTTTGTAACTTCTAGGCGTATACATATCTTTGCACTCGACTGTACAACCATAATATTTGTTAAACCTTTTCGAAACGTGATGTTAACAACGATTTTAGCTATCTAAAAACATTGAATTGTCAGTATTAAAAGAAGCGTAATTTTGTGATGCCTCATCAAGGTCACGCCGATTCCACGCCGGTGGTGGCGTCGGCGGCGGCGTTGCAAGTTTTTTACCGCCGGCGGCGAGAAAAAATGTTTAGTTCCTTTATGTTTTGTTTAGAAATTTTGAATAAAACCGTTCTTTTTCAAATTTTAACTTGTCTCTTTCATTACGCCGATCACGCCGATTACGCCGCCGCCGCCGTCCATTTTCAGACCGGCGGCCGCCGCCGATGGTTTGGCCATCGGCGCACACCTCTAATGTGTAGGTCATACTGACCAACTTTTACTATGGGGACAAAGTCGAAATCGCGAAAAAAAAATCAGCTGTTTCATACATTTCGGCCGGCGTAATGCCGCCAATTTGTATGAAACAGCTGATTTTTTTTTCGCGATTTCGACTTTGTCCCCATAGTAAAAGTTGGTGAGTATGACCTACACATTCACTACGTAGAATTTGAACGGTCGAAAAAAAACACCCTGTATCTGTTTAATGCATTTAAAAAGAAAGAATTACGTTAGGTACCTACGCATTCATTACAAAAGCAGCATAAATAAGTAATGGTTTAATCACAATCGTAAGGCAGACGTATTTAACACGGCATTTTCTCTTATAATGTACCTATTTGATATTATGGGAATAAAGTCAGACAACCAAATAATATGTTAGGACAAAAGACGCGAAATTCAATAATAGTATGTGAGAACGAAGTTTTTTACATTATTTAAATGTGCCGCTTTTTTACTGACAAATTTGTCCGAATATAAACCGTTTTGCCTGTAATTGACTCGAGTTTCTGAGAATTTAATTTACTACGAATGTAGGTAATAACTATATTATTATGTTCCTTACTTTTTAGTATCTCTCACACGCATCGGCTGTGCGAAAAACGTGTCATGAAAATTAACATTATTATTATTGCAACATGCTGCTATGCAGTATATTTTCGGCGTTTTCATTTAAGATGCACATGTATAAAATAATCCTAATATTTTCAAGCGATATACGTGACGAGCCAGCGTTGTAAATTTAAACGTGCGTTCCGAGACAGCGCGCGTTAACCATTGAATAGACCACGGCGACGGGGCGCTCTGCATGTACTTGTGCCCGCGCGACGGAATCTCGGAGTGACACCCCCTTGCTATAACCCAAATGTTTACGTGCCTAAGACTTCAATGCGGTGTCCAAAACATATTTCCGATAATAAGCCGCTATTACTTTGACACCAGACTTAATAAAATCTACTTGGTAACAAATCATATCGTTCACCCTGTAGAACTTATATTGTACAGTCGAGGAAAATGAATGTTTAGCAGTTTAATCGCCCACATAATCTGTTCGTATTATAATGACAAATTACGTCACATACTCATGAAGTTTTTTAGTTTTATTTCTAGCTGGGTGAAACGGTAGTTCGATTTTCAAACTATATTTGTTTGGTAATCAGATTGTGACAATGACTGCTTACTGACAAAGATACGTCAAACTCAATAATTATAAAATATTGTTTGGATTCTTTCGATATAATAATATTGCGAAAATTACAACCTAATCTGATTAAAAAACTGCACGTGCGAAAGTGCGAACTCCAAGAGCAAATGCAGTGGATTATGTTACGATGTTGGAAAAGAGTATGCTTCCCAGTGTGCGAATGTGTATTCACAACAGGAGATGCCTAATTGTTCATTCGAGCAAGATAATACACATGGCTAGAATAACTAATACCTGGTTCGATCGTCACCCGAAAATGACTAAAATAATATGGCTGGCTAAATCACCTAATCTTAGCCCTATAGAAAATGTATAGGATCGAAATTAATGGAGAACCGAAGCCCTCATCCAACATTGCAATCAAGCATGGGAAGATATCTCCCTGGGATGGGACCTCTGCACTGAGCTAGTAACTTCCATGCAAGACCATTTTTTAGCAGTCCTAATTGTCATAAACAACCACGGGGTCTACACTCGTTTTTAAAACATGATTTATTTACTAATAAATATAAACAGGCAAATAGTTTTTAGTTTATTTCCTCGTGTAACTAGATGAAGGGCTTGTTTCATAATCGTTAGGTAAGGTTGTCTGTCAGATAAATACAACACTTTCTTTATGTTCATGCATGTGAAAGAAAAAGTGCGCGGCGTTTTATGACACATTTTTTATCTGACTATTGTGAAAGTGAGAAACATGCCAAACATTCTTCTTTAAGGGCTGATTTTTCAATCCTCAGTTAAAAGTATCCATTAGTTAAAATTATTACCATTCTTATCTAAGGTCATCAGTCAAAAAAGGATAGTGCTAACATTTATTTGACAGATACTGTTACCTGCGGCCCTACCGCGAAAAACGAAATTCGTAAATTTCGAGGATTTGTCTCTCTCACTCTAATGACGCCTTCGTTTGAATGACAGAGAAAAATTCTCGAAATTCACGAATTTCGATTTTCGCAGCGGTAGGCCTGGGCCTGGGTATTGAAAAATCAGTCCTTAGTCGTGTTAGTGCCTTCGAGTAACAAAAGTCAAAAAACGTTCACATTTATAGGAAACATACACGGAATTAAGTATCCTATTGCTGTCAACTTCAATACTTGCCACTGACGTTAATGCCAAAGACAGACAAAGATAGAAATATGCTGTTTTCTTCTATTTGACGATTATAGACATATCTTGGTTCGTTATTAGTCGCTTGCAGTCGGAAAATGTAGCACGACTAATTTCAGAATTATGGCAACCTGCTAAACATTCATTTTCCTCGACTGTACAACATTAGAATCTACTTTATTAATTAAAAAAAATCTTATTTAAATACTTGTCCCAAAAAAAGATATTTAATTTAATTATTTTATCGGAGAAAAGTTTAAATTACAATGGCAATAACTCAGGATTTAACAACATTTGGTACCTATTAATAGTCTCGTAATGTGTGATTACATTTTTAGGAAAACTGGTTAGGTTAGGTTGTTTTTTTTCTGAAACGTTACAAATGTTACAATGACGATAACACGCGTCACTGTGACACTTCGCCATCTTTGGTATTTTTTTGATGTATATTGGCATTCGATTCAAATTTTAAGTTTAGTATAGGTATTATAAAGCTATCCATGTGCATTACATAAACCTAGATGATACTTCCCTGTGGAAGGCTAGATGGTGTAAAATGGGAGAGGCCTATGTCCTGAGGTAGACTAGTATAGTCTGATGATGATGATTTCATTTAGGATTTCATTAAAACATATTACATATTAATTTAGGATGACCTTTATCATTTTCGATCGATTTACATATCGATTTACACAATAACGAGTTGTATTAATTTATTAACATGGTTGTGTACCGATGGTTGGTTATTTCTGAAACGTCACAATGGTAATGACATGGGACAGCGTGAAATTTCGCCATCTTTGGTAGTTTTTTTGACGTGTATTGGAATTTAAATACGTTATAGACATAAGGATTGCGATACAGCGAGAAAATACCTCCAGTATCCTGGGTACAATGCCACAAGGGTCAATCTTAGATATAGGTTAGGTTAAGTAAATTAATATAAATTGTACAGTTTTGAAAATAAATATAATAAAGAAAAGGATTAATTTAATTTAAGTTAGCCGCGAAAGCTGAGTACGTGGGTTCGATTCCCACCTCGGACGTTGGTGATCTTGATCATTTTTCATTGGTACCTATATGGCATCCAATATTTAAAATTTTAATTTAAGTTTAAGGGAAGCCAATACTTAGCGGCTTGCTAAGCTAGGAGTAGTTTATGAATAAACGTTATTTAAATCTTCATCACCTTGAATTATTACATTTATTACAATAGACACACTTAAGTGTTTGTTCTTGAGATTAAAACATTTCTAGATCTCTAGTACTGCCTCGTGTCACACGTTATGTTAATATGTTGGTATGACTATATATGTTATGGTCATCCATTCCTATCAAAACATAGACTCACATTCAAGTTTCAGGAAAAAACACAATCTTGGTTATTCTGCGTAAACTATAAAGATAGATGAATGAAACATTTTTGTTTACTCAATGAATTGACTATTACGTCGTACGAGTCGGTATCAATACGCATACTACTCATTCATCATCATCAATGATATTACACGCAATATTACACGCTAAAACAAATATGTTACACAATATTAGAACAATCACTATACTCGGCCGCCGCTATAAAGTGAATCCTGAAGGTGCATTCAGACCAAACGAGCATTCGCTATTCTAACCCCCTACCCTACGAAATTCGATCGTTACACAAAACGTGATTCGTTGATTTCGTAGAGTGGGGGATAGAATAGCGAATGCTCGTTTGGTCTGAATGCACCTTGACAACCTATCATTTCCATGCATTACCTATGTGTCAAAAAGTGACATTGTTGATAGATAATCCACCTATGAAACTGACAGCTGTCAGGATTGACTTCATAGCGGCGGCCGAGTATACACAGTATAAAACAAAGTCGCTGTCGCTGTCTGTCCATCCCTGAGTGAGTATGCTTCAATTTTTAAAACTACTCAACGGATTTTGAAGCCGTAATTTTTAATAGATTGGGTACTAGATAGACTGACTCAAGAGAAAGGTTTAAGTACCACTATTGTACGTTGGGGCGGAAGGTTCTGGAGTGGCGGCCACGTACCGGAAGGCGCAGCGTGGGTAGGCCCCCCACAAGGCTGATGACCTGGTGAAAGTCGCAGGAGTCCGCTGGATGCGGGTGGCACACACAGGACCGGTCATTGTGGCAATCGTTGGGGGAGGCCTATGTTCAGCAGCGGACGTCTTTCGGCTGATATGATTGTACCCGCTCAAAACCGGGGCGGGTCGCTAGTTTTACAATAAATGTTAACTATAACGTTTCGCGTTCTAAAGTAAAGAACATTTATTTTTATAGCATTGGTCTTACGTACAGTCAAAGGCGAAATAAAGGTGATAAGGTGTATATAAAAATGCTCAAAAATATGCCAGGCACTTTAATTCTGTATAATAAGAATGTCGTAACATATTTATAAGAAGATTCAATCGATACTTTTTTTTGCAATTGACTATACATGGTTAAGTGGATAGGTAGGTATAGGAATCGAATGTTTCGACGCATATATAAACAAAAGCCGATTCACTGTATGTATTATCTTTATCTTTTCTATTAACTCTTATCGTTACAACCTACCTCCCCAAGATTTGTATTTGACATGATGCACACATGATATAGATTAGTAGGAACAAACATTTAAAGGTTTCCACTGTTTACAGTGGTTTTATGCCAATATGTCAAATTTTCGATTTATCAAGTCAAAAAATTTAAAGGACGATATAGGCATTTTCACTTTTAGGGACACCCAATTAGCGTGACATTATAAAAAACCTTAATTGCAGTCAGGTTCGTAACGACGATTAAGTGTGTTATACCTATTTAGGATAGGGATTAAGCTTGGTCCGCGTTTTTATATTATAATATCACTTATTTATAGTTTATAAAATTAACACAATTTTGATTGGATTTTTTATTGAAATTTAGTGCTTAATTAGCGCTTAATTGTCGTTACGAACCTGACTGCAATTAAGGTTGGGTTAGTAGGGTGTCCCTAAAAGTGAAAATGCCTATATACACCTTCATTATTTTCATGACTGTCTCTTAACTATTTGATTACATTAACCTGGCTGGTAGACGAAGTTCGGATAAGCAACACTACAGGTTGTTTTTTTTCCGTTAAATTGGAATATTAACCCTTTATTGGCAACATATTTGCTGTCATATAAAAACGAAACCAAATCAATTTCGAAACACGTAAGATTCGAATTTAATGCTTTAATATAGCTGTCAAATGGTCAAAAGGTTAATAGAAATGACTTGGTTAAACTTTTGTTAAGTTCGAAAAAACTTGTTTTTTTTTTGTTTTCATACATACATTGAAATGGTAAGCATGGGAGAACTTTAAGAATAACATATTTAAAAGTTAATCTCAGATGACTGATGGCACATGTCAAAATAAGTAGTAACATTAGGATGTATATATAGTTTCCAATACTTATATAAGGTACATGTTTATGTAAATTGAAACGTATTTTGAGTGAATGAGACAGAATGCATGAATAATGTCAATTATACTTAAGTTAGACTGAGATGAATGGATGAGTGTGTGAAAGAGAAATACATAGGATAACCTTAGCGTAGAAGTGAGAGATAAATAAAAGCATTATGGCCGAAAACGTTGTTTCAATCTTACACTTATATTCAGTCAGTTACGACTCTTCTATTCTTAGAGAAATTAATTACCCTTATCTACATAAGCTTCCTTTAAATTTGACGGAAATAAAAAAACATCCTGGTATAAGTACCTATAAGTAACAAGATTTAATAAATTCAGTTTCAACTATTGACAAATCAGTTAGTTTTTGAAAATACGACATACATAGTATTAGCTGCTGAGGATCTATTTTTAAGAATTTGAATCTTCCATTTCCGTTGAGTTATGTTCCCTGAGGTCGGGGTAGTTCTCCCAGTGCGACTGGTTGAACCGGCTGGTCTTCATGGGACGCACGCACTGGAGGAAGTAACCCATGGTCTCTTCAGGCGGGCATGTGTCGTATTCTGCCAAAATAAAGTACCTACTGATTTTATGTACTTTTTAATCCCTAAAAGCACGATTTTAGTGCAGCTAGTATTTATGTGGCATAACGATGGCGTTGGTACTCTAAAATTATAATAAACTATTCTCATTAGGTATATGAATTATAATGCGTCATGGTATGGATAACTAATGCCATTAAACATTACCTATTCTTAACATTTCGCTTGCCATAATAATTCATTAAGGAAGTAAATTTACAAACAAAATAATTTAGGTACTTAACATTTCGCTTGCAATAATAATTCATTAAGGAAGTCAATTTTACGAACAAAATAATTTACTGTAGATAATATACCTACTATAGATATGTAAATAAATAATAAATAAAATAAATAAATATCTCGGGACATCTTACACAAATCGACCTAGTCCCACGGTAAGCTCAATTAAGGCTTGTGATGTGGGTACCAGGCGACGATATATATAATAGATAGATACATATAGATACTTATATACATAGACAGCCATGACCAAGGAACAAACATTTGTGATAAATAAATACACAAAGAATGCCCTCGCCGGGATTCGAACCCGGAACCTCCAGCTTCGTAGGCAGGGTCACTACCATCTAGGCTACGGAGGCCGTCAAATACCTTAAGTCTTTGGCGTTAACACCCAATCAAGCACTACCCTCATGTCTTCTAGATAAGTCTCAACCCCCGGAGTACCGATTGACAGTTACGTCACAATACATTTGGATTGGACTTCATTTACTATAATTAAAGTCATTAATTGACAAGCATTATTGTGATATCGGCGTTCTAGGGGTTAATAGAAGATTGTCGTAACAGAAACACAATCTAAGATTTCATGAAAACCACAGATAGGAATGTGTAAAAAGAAATTTATTTTTATACTTTTTATCAATCACATTGTGCATAATATGTATATTGAAGAATACTTTATCACTTGGTTGGTTTTTTACAATAAATATTATAAGATTTAATTTATTACAATAAATGTTATAAAACAGTTGATTCTGTAAGTTTTAATTAACTATATAACTATGAAGATTTTTCGTAGCTTCATGGTGATCTTTCTTATTTTTATCAACAGGCGGTGTAACTTTATTTAACACTTTATGGTTCCGCGTTGAGGTCTTGTATGTGGCTGGAGTTAATATTGGTACTGCAGGAGCGTGTTGGTATCCCTTATGTGCCAAAACACCACGGTAAATAATCGGAGAACAGCCAAAAAGAAGTGGTCTGCCGCAGTCACTGCCAGTCTGAGGGAAGGACGCTCTGACCGGCACTGCATGGCTACTTTGAGCGGGATAGTAACGAGGTTCAGCGGCTCTCACAAAAGACATCGTTGGCAGAATGTTGTTCATTTGAGCGTCATGCGACAGCTGAGCCAAAAACTCTTCGTAGCTCGAAGTTCTCCTTGCAAGACGATTGAAAGATAACGGATCTTCGGGCGGATATATATCTCCGTAGAACATTGAACTATCTTCGGGAACCAAACCATGAATGTACGTGTGTATTGGAGAGCCTTCATAATTGTAGGTGTTGTAGTTAGTATTAAATGGTAGAAATTCGGTAGCTTCTGGATTTTCCAAGTTCGAAGGATATTGTTCATAAATTGAATTTTTTCCCTGCTCCAATTGGCCTCCAGATGTTTCAATTGGATTATACTGTAGCGAAGAAAAGTCCGATGTTTCAGGTGTGTTTTCTGGAATCTCGTTATAAAAGAAGCACTTCACTTCACCATTGTGAGATCGCAAACACGGACTCTGCTCAAAGTCGGAACCCTGGTAGTTGTCTCCTATTTCTTCAATGTCTCCAGTATTTTGGTTAAAGTAGTCATAAACTAGGGCTGGGTAAGTGTTGACGGCCACAAGGATTGCATAAAGAACAATAATTATTCCAGAATGCATGGTTACGATTATAACACAATTCGTCAACTTAGGTCCCTCACCCAAGCCACACTTAATCGTATTACTTATAATGACACCTTCCTCAAATTACTCGGTAAATGATATGTTTTGTTTGCAAATTCCTCATACCGTCAAAGGTTTATGAATTGCACACTTGGGACTTATTAAAGCTTAAAGTTTAAGGTGTATCAAATGGTATCAGTGTTTTATCTGTTAATTTTTAGTATGATAATTCCACTTCGTTTCAAATGTGGAGATTGTGGATTTACGACATTTTTAAAGTAACTAGTCTGACGTGGAGGTACTGAGAAGTGTAGTTTGCTTTTAGACGAGCTGCTATTTAGACCAGTCTGCACATAGACCAGGGGCCTATCACACAAAACTTTACAAGTGTACAATTCGACAAAATTGTAGCATTGTAAACAAACACATGTAACACAACTATTACAAAAAAGTATTCGTTACAAGTTTGTAGTATACAAATAATTTACTTTTGTGGAAGCGTATCACAAAAAAATAAGGTATGTCATGACTCATGACAACTACAAAATTGTCAAATTGTAGATTTGTGAATATACAATTAAACATTTGTAAAGTTACAATTTAAAATATGTAGGTATCAATTTATTTAGCTCCTATGATTTTGAAGGTAGTTTTTCTCCGTTTAATAAGGAATTACGCTAATTGTCTAGTGATATCTATTGCACTTATATCTAAACATCTAGTATCTCATTAAAATGGACTTGCAAAAAAAACTGACCATATTAAACGCTATAAGTGAAAATAAACATGTTCTGTTTGGTAAATTTAGCGACAAATTGACCCATAGTGATAAAATAAATCAATGGAAGGATATTGCAAGAGTGTTGAATGATACGGCTATTATGGATAAGGACTGGAAATACTTAAGGGATACTATGTGGCAAAATTGGAAGAGACGCACAATGGTAAGTATGCTAAGTATTTTTCTTTAATCGGATTCTCAAGTACCTACCTAATTTTCTTATAGGTATTAAGCGTGAATATGTGACAAACAGAGTTACTTTCGCATTTATAATATTATTATAGGGGATCCCTTTGTTTGACATAATTATCGGAAGCATAGACATATAAAATTGATAGACCGAGTCTATTTTATCTGTGGGTGACGCCGGCAATGCCTGTCAACGATCTTTGTTTGGGTATACTAGTGCACCTAAACCGCAAATAGTAAAAGTGATTAAAATAAAGCTTTTCATGTATATTTCTGTTCGATAAGTGCACGGAATGTGATAAAAGTGATGACTTGTGTGGTTCCAGGGTGTAAAAACCGCCAGGGTTACCTGAATGAACAAAATAAAGACATTACGTTTCACCGGAAATTTAGTTTTGACTTGAATTTTAAGATTTCGAACCTTATTAAGGTAAAAGTAACTGAAAATCTTATTCAATATTTGTTGTCGGATACATATGTGTAGTTTTGTGATTAAACCATTTGTATTTACATTCGTAATGTAATTATAAATAGTGGGATTCACACATTTGTATCGCATAGTGTGGTACTTAAGAGACCGATCGTGATATCGATAAATGTATTGATAGTCAACTCAAAAATGAATCGATGTTTTTAATGTCCAACAGGTTTCCACTGGACACTGAACAAAGGCTATTATGGGTCAAAAATATCAAAAAGGCAGACGACTGGTACCCTAAAGAGTATTCAAAAATATGCTCCGCACAATTTTAAGCTGTTGTTTCAGGCAAGGGTACGCGCATAAGTGATTACATTCTGACGTACTACCCACCATATTTGGTAATCATCCAATGTCATGTCAACCAGCAAGTAAATTAAGTTTAGTTTAATAATGACGCTCATGTGATACTTGTGTAGACTGATTAATTTAATTATAAAGAAGCCATCATACCAAAATTGTTAGGTATGCTTTAAGGAATGATAAGTCCATAAAACATGTTATAATGAGAGTTTTCTGAAATCACCAGGGCGGAAGCAGGTCCAGAAACTTGTCTAAATTCTATGTTTATAGTTTCTGGTTTAAATATTTTGTATGAGTTAAAAAAAATACATAAAAAAATTTAAACTTTATTTAAAAAAAAAAACATTTACTTAGTCTTTCTTTGGGGCTAGATAATTGTGTTTCTTAGCGGGACCTTACGGCTAAGTGGCGCCAACTAGTGGCATACGTTTTAGGAAACCCTCATTATGACATTTTAATTAAAGAAAATATTTCGTAAACTTTGTGATTTTATTTTTATCCTAAAATGTAGATTTTGAAATCACGATCGAAGAAGATCGTGATTTTGAGTAGGAAATAAGGTTTATTCCTACTGTATTCGCTACCTAATTTGGTAAAAATATTATTATTGACGATAAAAGTATACGATTGAAGACTGGACATCACTAATAGTAATGACATTTTATCTAGTCAGGTTGGTAGCATTGTTCAAGAAAATGGAGTCGTTGATGGAGTTCACGACCAAGTAGAGCTACTTTATTTGTCTCTTTTTCCTTATGGAATACGTCTTGAGATTGGGTGAAGGATGACAATAGTTTGTTCATGTATGTCTTAATACACGGAATCTTCCCTATATTTTATCTGTGATCGGAAGTCACAATGTAATGATTGCCAGATTATCATTAGGTAGCCATAATCAAATAAAGCATTTCGTCAAACTTGGGATTAAATCGTTCAATATAATGTAGGTAATGCAATTACGAGCGTTGGAATAATTGTAAAAAGGTTATGACACACGTTTGGTGAATTGTCAACCTGTAGCTACAATTCTAAAAATATGTACAACTATTTCTACAATTTACTGTTGCATGATACAATTGTCACCTACAAATTTGTAAGTTTTCCGGAAAAGAGTTGAGCGATATGTAAAGTTTTGTGATACAACAAATTGTAGGTTTTTTATACAATTTACATATTTGTAGAAATTTTCCAGTACAAATATGTAATTTTTATATTTTGTGGTACGCACACTTGTTTTATGACAAATTTGTAACGTGACAATTGTAGAATTGTAATTGTAAGTTTTGTGTTATAGGCCACAGGGTCGCGTTGTATAAAGTTACAATTTACAATTTCGCTGTTTGCCTCTCTAACGCACGCCCATATTAGCTAGAAAGAGAGGCAAACAGCGAAATTGTAAATTGTAACTTTATAAAACGCGACCCAGCTGCTTTTGAAACCAGTTGCTTTTGAAATAAGTTGCTTTTTAAACGAGACGATACTAACCCAGCCTTTCGAAATAAGTAAATAAGATCAATAATTATGTGCAAGCACAACACTTAACCCTTAGGTGCATATGGTATCACACATTCTATTTCTGAAATGACTTATGTAAACAATCGATGCCAATTAGAACTCTGTTGCTCAGTGTGACAGTCGCAATTGATTACTTATTTCGACATGTGTCATTTCGGTCGTATCGTTTTTGATACTGTATGCACCTAAGGGTTAAAAAAAACTTTTGTATTCGTACTTTGTTGATATGTCTGTCTGGCTGCTATTGTAGCCTACTACATTTTACAATCTCAAAATTCTGTTTTTAAATAACGTAAAGTACTATATTATTGAAATCGCAAGGTTAACAACTCGCATAATAGAGCTCTATATGTGCTATACGCTACTCTGTTATTATTATTTGACTATTTTTATTATTTATTAAGCTACGTAGAAATAAAAAGGTACATGACCACATACTTAATGTACTGGATGTATTTTATTAAACTGTGCTTTGCTAACCGTTGGCTGTGACATTGGGTTGACGTTGCAATGCATACAACATACATACTTGTAAATATGTGTAAATGTACCCATGAGTAAGGAGTCAATAACCTCACCGAACCGGTGGGTGAATAGGCTTTTAAAACACTAATTTGAGCGTGATTTTAAAACAAAACTGAAATTTATTTTATGGAAATACTAGTATTTAAAATATAAATTATATCACCGTATAGATACACGTTATTGTTATTGTTTCTATTTCTTATGGCAGGAACGAAATAAGTGTACATTTACACGGATTTAAAAAACATTTGGTTCAAGTCATACTGGAAGAATCTTTCCATATACCTCTATATACAATTGTAGACCCTATGCTACAGACTTGAAATTTCTCCAGTAAAAAGTGGACCTATACATATTAATGCCCTTGACTATCCGTAATCTAGTTTCTGTCATAGCACCGAAATTAAAATATGTATGGATGGTAACAACACTTATTTCTTATATGAAAAATGATAGAATACATATTTTTAACAACATGAAACATTGATAAATTTTGTAATTTTCTGAAACTGTTTCCTAATCACAATCAATCCATCGAGTAAGTAAATGGGAAAAGACGTACTTTAAATTGCGTTACTGGGGTAAACATTAACAAATTTATAATTATTAAGTTACAAATATAATTGTTTTATTTGTTTTTTAATATGAAGGCTATTTTATTGTGATGTAATTTTCTAAATAAAATTACTCTTATACACACAATATAACACTCTGAAAATAACTATATCAACATACTATAAATAGTTATTTTCAGAGAGGGGACTACAGGTACTTAAAAGAAATGTAAACGAATAAAGTAACATTTTCGTAAATAGTTTATTTTCTATTTGTGATTGCATTGCTAAATTTATCTGATACAAAAAATAAATACTTACATTATTAGAAAAATAAATTAATTCTAGAGCCTAGATAAAAATAGATACCTAAGTTACACAGTCCTTGTCATTATTGCCGGTTCAGACGATCTTGAAGTTTTTTAAAGCTTATCGGTTATCAGAATAGTTTTATGTTGTAAGCCCTTGCTGGTAGGAGTTCGGTTGGTTTTGGATGAACGGCTGATCTTCGTGATGTCGCGTTTGGTGTGCGAGCTTGGGTTCTCGGTGTTTCTGTATCCTCCAGCACCGTAGCTGGGCGCGGCATACGAGTGGCCCTTCGCCAAGTGGCCGGCCACCACGTTCGGGGAGCAGCTGAGAAGCAACGGGATTGCGCAGCCGCCGACGTGGGCACTCGGGAATACGCCCACAGCACCAGAACCTGAACCAGCACCATACCCGGAGCCATAGCTGCTCAATCCTGATACGCCGGATCCGTAAGCTCCCCTGGCCGATGCTTCTTTCCATGCCTTGATCGGCACCAGAGCTTCTTTAAAGTCAGAGTTCATTCCGATTGGAGCAAACATAGCGCCATCCTCAGCCGATTTGCCGTGAGCGTGAAGTAAAGATGGGTGCAGCTTCTCAGAGTGATGTCCAGATTGTACCAGCTCAGGGTGTTTCACAGCCACTCCAACTAATTCACTTTGTCCAGCCAGTAGATCAGATGATTTCATCGTCATCCCATTGGCTTCCTTTCCGTGAGAAGCGGAGATTAAGGATTTCTGGTTATCCAAAAGCCTATTCTCTTTGGTTTTAGGCATGTCTAAGCTAGTATCGTGAGCTTCTTTGGCGTGCATGGAGCTTAATGACTTCTGGTGATCATGATTCAAACTCATGTCATTTCCCAAATGAGATGAATGTTCAACTTGGTGATGTTCAGCTATCATTTTATGATGGTTAGGCATGCCCAAGTCGTGTTCTTTCTCCAAAAATTGACCATTTGAACGGAAATGTTCAATCTTCTTATGCTGTTCCGCTTGATCATGATCAGCAGATTTCATAAACGTAGGAGTATCAACCAAAGGAGTATCCATTGATATTTGTATGACCGCTTGCTTTGCTTGTTTCATGTCAATGTTCTCGTTTGATTTCGGCTGCAAAGATTTTGCATTGGTGATAGGTAGCACATCAGCATTAATTTCAGATTGAGTACTCTCACTTCTGAAAACTTGATCCTTTGTACCTGGAAGGGTTGTCTTTGATTCGCTTAATGTAGACGCTGAAGTTTCCATTTCGTCATTGGAATCAAAAGGTTTCTCGTGCTCGCGTGCCTGCCAGTTTGTTTTCTGATCAGTCGTTTTTTTCTCTATTTTCTGGGCCGTTTTCATTTCTTCGAGAGCCTGTTTTTCATTCTCACGTGCTTGCCAACTTGATTTAAGATCCATCGATTTTTTTCCCATATCCTGAGCCATCTTCATATCTGACGTATGCATGGTAGAACTCTTTTCTTCTTTTAATGCTAAAGGTCCCTCCTTCAGATTGCTGCTAATATCATGTTTAAGACTAGAGCTTATTTCAAGAGCGGCAGACTTCTCAGAATGTTCATTGTTCTGAAAACTATCTTCAATATTTCTCACTAGCTCGACGTTCTTCTGGATAGTATCAATGGCATCTTTCCATTGAGCTAATCTTTCTTCGTCTGACTTTAGGTCCTTGGAGCTCTTAAAAGCTGGCTCGAGCTTCAAATTAGCTTCATGTATTTCATCATTATTCGAAGCTCTGGCGTGTACATTCATAGCTTCCAAGTTACCGAAGTTGCGCTGCATATGCTCCAGAGCTAGTTTTGCAGTTTCAACATTCTCGTGCATGTTTCCATCAGCTTCCGACTCTCCATGTTTCCATTGCGTCATTCTAGGATTCTTCTCAGCTAACTGCAGCTTTTTTTGTAAAGTATCGACAGCTTCCTTTGCCATCTTTAAGCTCTGTGCTACTTCACTATCCGATATGGCTCCATCGGTATCTACCTTAGTGGCATCCTCAGATTCGCTAGATTTAGCAGATACTTCATCATCACACTTCGCCTCCATCTCCTTCATGCAAGTTTTCTTCGATTCCTTGGCTTCAGCTGAATGAACTTCCATTTGTTCATCATCGGAGCGGAAGATGTGGCCGTGATGTCCATAAGGATGCGATATGTGTAAGGGTTTCTTCAGCCCAAGATGATGCGGTATGATTGGTTGCACGTAGGGTTGATGATGGTGGATCGGCAGGAGAGGCTGATGCCCAAAGCTTGGCGACCTCTTCTCTTTCGTGATGTCGATGTCTGCGTCGTCAGCGCGGAACGTAGGTCCGGCTATGGCGACTGCCGCTAGGGCGGCAAGCACAACCAAAGTCTTCATCGTGTGCTACCGTTGTGTGATGTGGAGATGAATCTGTTAATGCATTTATACTAACATTTCCTAATTGTCCCTCCCCGGCTAAACTGCGTCCGTACGTGCCCCGCGCGGCGAGGCGTGCGGGACATGCTGAGGCGGCCCTTCCGCGCAACCTAGTCATCGTTCCGCGTTCCAAGAATAGCGTTGAAACACTGCCTTTATCACGTATTTCAGACAATAATCGATAAATGATGTTAAAAATAGTAATTTTCCTTGTTGATTTCATATTATGCACTTTGAAATCAAAATTTCACTAGACAACCAAAGTAGGATTACGTTCTTACTTTTTTAAATATAATTTATGTAAAAATCTAAATAAAATGGGATTATTCATATTCGAAGCCATAATAGTATGTTATTTTTTTTTTGTTGATAGGTACCCAATTTCTTAATTAACTTAAGCTCCATCATTAAGAACATTATCGTTATAGTACAAGTACGATGTACTTATGAAGTCCCTTGCCACAATGACTATTAATTCTGTAATTATTGTCACTGGATGCGATTCTACGGCGGCCGCTAAACCTCCTAATTATTTTTAGGCGTCGCTAAACCACTTTGTTATTCTATGAGCAGCTGTCATAATCAAATATTTCTTAAATTTAGGCGGTCTATTCGTGGTCTATTCAATTTAGGCTTAGCTGCTTAAATGCTATTCAGTACATGTCTTTATAAAACAAAAACATAGAAACGTCAAGCTAAACTGACTAATTTTAGCGGCGAATAAAATAGTCCCGTTTAAAATAAGGATAACACAAATACATCAAGTTTTACAAAATAATTATTTTCGAAATGGATGAAGAATACGTCGTAGCTGCTGTGGTGGCCGACGAGAGGGAGTATGGCGAGGGCGAGGGTGAAAAAATGTATTTGAAGAGGTTACGAGACGAGTCTAATCCATTTGACCGGTCTGAGCGGAAGTTTCGCAAATTGTTTAGGCTATCGCGGGCCATGGGCCGGCACGTAGTGGACACTTTGTGCGAAGGCGATGCGCTACGAGTGGGGACGGTGCCCCCACATTTGAAGGCATTAAGTGCACAAAATTTTTTTGCCCATGGCAGTTACCAGACTGCTGTGGGAGAAATTAATATACTAGCTCAAAGACAACCAACAATAAGCCGCAGTCTGGCAGCTGTGTGCCCCATTATTATAGAAAGGTTGACCCCACAGTGGATCAAGTTCCCAGTGACCAGACTGGAGAAAGAGAAGGCAATGCAGGAGTTTCAGGACAATTTTGGAATGCCATATACATTGGGTGCGGTAGATGGCAGTCACATGCCTATACACAAACCTCCAAATAACCACCCTATTGGTGTCATACTTCCTGGCGGTGACATGGTGTCGTACAGTATTCAAACTAACATCAATAAAATGTACATTAAATGTACGAAATTGTACGCTAATTAAAAAAAAATGTACTACACGTACGAGACGAGAAAACGGTGTTAATCCGTCACCGCTAGGAAGCATACTTCCTGGCGGGGGCTATTTATTTTGTTATGTTGCGGCCGAGTCTTCAATGGGCATGTCAATTAAAAAATATGTACGAAAAATGTACGTTCTGGTATTGCTGAATATCTCCGAATTATAATGTTGCCCATTCAAATTGGAAAAAATATTTTTAACACATAATTTAAAAAAGTCACTTTTTAGTGGTCTAACATGTATAAACAAGTATTACATATATGTAATGGAATAAAACTTATTAAATTATCATATGTAACCCAAAATAAAAAACGATTTTACAGTTTTTATACAGATATCATTCATTCATTCGTTCACTTATTTTTTTAAAGTAGCAACACACTCGATTCAACTTAGAAATTTTAGAATATGGTTAAAAACTAGTTAAATTTAGTCAGGGTGACGTTCTGGAATAGCACTTGTCAAATTTGCCGTCTAAATTATAATTAAAAATTAGACATTTTAATTTTAGGCTATTTAGCCGACGTGCACGTAGAATCGCATCCACTGTGTGCATTCATTAAAAATAAAATATATTGTTCAGTGTAAATTGTCGTTTCACGAAAAATCCCAAGAACGTATTTTATATTTAAAAAATAATTAATTTTGATACATAAAGGGTCAATAAAGTAACTTAAGGCTATAGATTTTCATCTCTTCTCACTGAAAGTAAGAGTTTGTCTACTGTATTACCGTAAGTACATAATAGGGATGATGACTGTAGTTAAAATAAATTATTTAACATTATGCACGACATAATACACGAAGAAATTATTACTAAGATGTAGATTGCAATATTTTTTGTACAGAACTTCTATTTAATAAATTGAAAAGAACTTAAAAGAGTAGGTCATTTGGCAGTACTCAAACGTGACGTCAATTTTGAGTATTTCATATAAAATTCCATAGTGGTGATCGTTTTGACAGTTCGAAAAAAAGATGCTGATCTGACTTGCCAGTCATCATGCCTATATTGACAAATGATAACCATTTTTTATGGTTTTCGAATATGTGGTAGCGAGAATTATAGATAAATCCATACATAACGAAGTTCACGTAAGTCAGAAATTAGCCTAGGTCTAGGGGTAAAACCTGCGACCATATACAGGGTGTGCTCGCGAGCATTCCGAAAGATTTTAACTATGCATTCTAGACATCAAAATAAACAAAAAATATTATGAGACCTAATGTCAATTCCACCAAAATAAAAATTCTTTTTTTTAAGCTTTTTGAATAATTTTTAACATTTCTAGTACTTTTTATCATAACAACAATTTGTTTAAATTATTTATGTCAATTGTTTTCTTTGGGTACAGGTTATTTCGTCAAGTCTATTCGTATTTTTTTATTGTCAGGCAAAAGGTGTGGTAATATTAGAACACATTGTGGTAGCATTGTAATCAAAAAGAAGTTAAATGACGAGTTACGTCGAAAAACTTATTTCGAAAAAAGGTTGATTATCTCAGAAACCAAGCCGAATCTAGGAAATTTTACGTAACATTAAAGACTCTAAATATGGTCAGGAATCCAGCATTAAAATCTTTCGGAATGCTCACGAGCACCCTGTATAACATGGACGTCTAACGCTAGCTCAAAAATGCCCCCAGAAATAATTGTTCAATTGTGCCAAGATGGGCAGGACATAGCGTTTTTCTCAACACAGCACATATTTCGGCGCAATATCTTTGATAAATGTTTTTAGAATACTTATAGTTATAGCCAAACAATACTTTGATGGACCAATCACAACTATATTTAAATGGCGGTTTAAGTTTTCATAGGTTGACATTGAAATTCATTGCCGTGATGCATTGAAGAGGGGGTGACATTTGTCAACTAAAATTCAGGACCGTTTTTGAAAGGCAATTTAGCATGGCGGGCGGCTTCCATGTTTTATTTGTTCGTAGGGTAAAACGCATGGCTGCTACGTAGCGTCGTGGGTTCAATCCCCGACCCATACCAATGCATTAAAAAAAACTTATATACGAAATATCATTTGATATTCACAAGTGCTTTACGGTGAAGGTAAACATCGTGAGGTGCATAGGTACATCTGCAAAGAAATTCAAGGTCGTATGTGGTGTGGACTGTGGAGTCCCGAGTCCCCAACAAGTACTGAGCCAGCGTTGGGACCACGCAAAATAGGCACCCTCGATGTCGAGTTTCGGAAAAAACGGACAGAATACAACGACAAGTCAGAAATTGTGAAATAATTAATTATCCGTGTGGCTATGGCGCTTTGGGCACTTTTAGATCTCATTTAAAGAACTTTCAAAGAGGCACAAAGACACCAGAGGAGGCTTTATGCCTCTTTGAAAGCTTTTTTTTCCAATTGGTACAAGTAATACTTATTTTATTAGCGAACAAAGCGGTGGAATAAAAAGTAGAAAAAAAATATTTTTTAGTAAAATGGGGATATTTTTTATTTTGCTATACCTAAGCCTATAGTGTGGGGTATCGTTAAATAGGTCCTTCAAAAATAACAAGGATCCTAAGAATAAAATTAAAAAAAAGTAAAGTCATTATTAGAGAGCGGATTTAAAGATTGGATATGACTGTCATAAAATGATTATTATTTCTAAGCACAGAAAATGTATTGGGGCCATAAAAGTAAAACTAATATCGATGCTTTCGTGAATATTAGGCATAATTTATGATGGTTTTAAATAAATAATAAATAAAAAAGGTTTAGCCATTTTTTAAATATTTTATTTATTTAAGATCTTCTTTAATATTTCTTCTGCATATTGAACAGTACAAACTTTTGCCCAAAGAACCCAAAGAAAACAAAAAGGAAAATAATTCGTTTCCACAATGCTCACAGAACAATTAATTTCATTCGAGGTTGTTTAATAGTTCTTCCTCACAAACGAAGTCAATGCAATAATGGTATTCACTTACATTGCATTTAAAGCAAATCGAAACAGCCGTCGAAAAATACATCACACGTCAATAAATTCATTGGTTAAAAAGATAACTGCACTTTTGCCCTTACACCTAACCGGAATACAAACCCAAATAAAAAAATCGGCCTTGAACATGTCGGACGATGCTCAGTGTAGGGTTCCGTAGTTATTCAAAAACGGCTGGCCCGATTAAGTTCGAAATTGTTTTATTTTAAAGTATTCTCATTCATTTTTCAGACTGACAGACAGACGGAAAACTGATAAACGGACTGACCGACAGACGGACAGACGGACAATGGACATGGAGAAACTATAAGGGTTCCTTGTTTACTACTACCGGAACCCTAAAAAAGTAACAACACAAAAATAATGACCTACTTTATGTCAACGATTTATTGTCATACCCTGTATATTTGTAGTGAGATTAGTTAATGATTGCAATTATTGCAAACAAATAGTTTGCAATCAACCGTACCTAACCAATATCTACGTAGTTAAGGGCTTTACGAGTAATACGGAAAGACGGACATGGTATAACTATAAGGGTTCCTAGTTTACTACGGAACCGTAACAATCGATCGTTAAAAACGATGCATTATAATTATGCACCTATAAAAAAAGAGAATGATAAATAATCATCAAATTTTAAGTAACATTTTATTTCATAGAAAACATAATAAATAAGTTAAATAAATTAATCATTACTACACAGTAACATTTTTGTAAACATTGTTCCTCACTCATTTGCCATTACAGATCCTATTTACAACCATAGATCACATACATTATAGCGTAGACTTGTGATGAACGTGTTCACCTAGAGACTTGTGGTCACCGGTAAGGAAAACGCCTTCCAAATGGTGATGGTGTTGTCCAAGATTGTTTGCTTCCCTTTGTGCTTCTGTCCAGGACTTTTCCATCGCCTCCTTCAATTCCGTGGTCTCCTCCTCCTTGTCTGACTGCTTGTAGGCCGGAGCCGCATAACCATGGCTGGCTAGATGCCCAGCGACTACGTTGGGAGAGCAGCTAAGTAGAAGTGGGACCCCGCAAGGGCCGATTTTTCCGTGAGGAAAGTAGCCAATAGCCCCGCTTGGGGCTGCAGGTGCTAACGAGATCGCTGGCGCTGACGCTCCATAGCTAGAGCCGTCATACGAGCGGGCTTGTTCGGAGTGCTCTTCCATTTCTTCCTCTCTATAATGCGGGGCACCTTGTGGAGCCAGGTACAACGCTATAGGCGCTAAAGGTGCGGCGCCAGCGCAAGGCGGGCCATAGGAAGCACCATAGGAGCCGCCTGCGCCGTATGATGAAATCGATGGAGATTTTTTCGTCCTCTCTTTTAAGATCAAGTCATCGGTGGGGGCCGCGAAGGCAGATGAGCCGATGATGATAGCGAGAGCGACTGAGAGCTTCATTGTGATGTAGGAGAATGAATAATGAAGTGGAATTGAAAGATTTATTTATACTATACTCACAACTTCAGAAGTAACCACGCTGATAGTGATAATAAATGGTGCAACTAGAGTTATACTGCAATTTTGGCACGTATTGGGAGATTGGTTTTATCTAGCCATAACATCAGATAGGTACGAGAGATGATTAAGTCATTATACTTTTATCAAAGTGTATTTATTTGATTAAAAATTAAATTAACTCAGCCTCATTAAAATTGCAGTACTACTGCGATTTTACTTCGGTAGTAGTAGGTATTTATACAGTGGAACCCATAACATAACACCTGAATAACCAATGAAACATAACCAATTAATGTCACAAATTTATATAGGATGTACCACCTGTATGTAAGATTTTAAATTGACGAAAAATACTGACATCTTCTTTGAATTTCCAATTTCTGGATTGAATCACAAAGAAAAAAAAATAGAGTTTAAGTATAATAAAGCACACCGGGAATATACTTCGAAGGCTTTGCTGTGTACAGTGGCGTTCTGAATTGCATGGACGATTTATGAATGAATTCATTCATAAACTGTCTTTGAACCCGACTGTACATACATACCACTCTTTTGTTCAAAATTTCCATGAAATTTTGCATAAATTCCTTGATGCAGTGTAAAATCCCTCTCTTCAAACCATGAAAGCTTGCTCTCATATAACTTTGACTATAAATAACGCCATAAAACAAACCAATTATGTACCGACTTATGTTATCTTATCGCAATATTTTGGATTCACTGAAATGAAGGGTTTGGATACACTAAAATGCCAGAAAATGGGGTGTAATCTAAGACATCACGACTGCGGGGTGATTTACTATAATAAATACTTACCCCTATTCTGTGTACTTTATGAGTCAGGGAAAAATATACAAATTGGTCGAAAAAAGTAAGTATGCTGATATAAGTATGCAGTAAAGTATCCATTAAATTTAAATCATGCGTTATTTTTGGGAAACCCGGTACATGTTGAAATGTTTTTTTTTTATATACATACCTACATACAGCGCGTCCCAAAATTATGAGACATGAAGAGAAAGTACCAGAAATCGTAGATAGGATATTTAGCTGAAAGAAGAGTTTATGATAATTTTTAAAGTTACAGTTCACAGTTTTTTTTTTTTTTTTCAAAATGACCAATTAGTAGTTTGTAAGTTTTTATGTAGGTAACCTAACCTACTCAATTGCGACAAAACCAAAATGAAGTATTAAAATCTCGTCGTTTTAGGGATAATAAATACCTCACATTACTGCGATCGCCAATCCGTTTGCCCAGCGTGGCGATTATGGGCATTTACCTCCTAATGCGTCTATACGCATAGTATAGTTAATAGGAGAGGCCTACGTCCAGCAGTGGACCGAGATAGGCTGATGAAGTGAAGAAGTGAAATACCTCAGGTCGTAAATTATATTCAAATAAAAGTAAAAAGTAAAAAATATCATAATTTATTAAGCACCTAAAAAAATAACAAACAATCTAATACAGATACTATTTTAAATTAGAGCTAATTTCACTGAGTCCTGGATGGAGCGACGCTGGCAGCTTCATGTACCGTGGTGGTGTGCGCTTCGGAGGACGGCTGCTCCGAGGGGCTCAGGTCATGAGGAGCTTCGCTCTCACTGCGGTAGGCACCAGCTCCAGAAATGGCGGCGCCGGATATGGCAGAGGACCCATAGCCGGCATGCGAGCCGTAGGACGAACCGTGGGACACGATCCGACCGGGAACGATGGACGGAGAACAGCTCAAGAGTAGTGGCACGTTGCAGCCGCTGACGTGAGCACCAGGGAACACTCCTACCGCACCAGGCGACGCTGCGCCATAAGAAGATATCGCATGCGGCGCGGCGTAACCACCACCCCCACCCAACGACACATATCTCGCTTCAGGCGTATTTTCTGACGGCTCCATCTCCGAGAAGCTCATCATTTCGCCTTCTTCATTGTTGTTTTCTTCCATCTCGTCAGCTCTGTAGTGGGGTGCGCCGTAGCCTCCACCGTAGCCGCCGCCAATGTGGCCGTGCCCGTAGCCGCCTATAGCATGGCCGTAGCCGCCGCCGTATGAAGGTGCGTGGTATGCAGGGATGGCTTGATGGTAGCCGCCGGCAGCGCATGGTGAGATGTAGCCACCATAGCCGAGGTGTGACCGGGGAACGCGCACGAACTGGCCGTAAAACGGCTTAGCCAACCCGGACACCACTAAGGACAGGACGCAAGCTACAACGACCTGCATTTTCGATATGTTCAACTACTGTGATCACATTTCACTTCTCGCTAACATTTATACATTTTGCAATCGAATCCAAATACCTTAGCTTGCATTATGAGCTGACATGCTATTTTTTGCATACTCGATTTTGGGTCGTATTGAACAAGTAGTAACTAATACGAATTATTGCAATGATATCATAATATTAGCTACGTACTATGTCCGACCTCAATCTTTAAATAAGAAGTGCGTAAACTTCATATATTTAAAATCTCACGTCCAAATCAATACGAATATACCGGTACCTAAATATTTAATAACCCTATATTAGGGTTTCACTTTGAACACTTCATATAGGACACTACGTATGTAATAAATAGTACATTACGACACAAGTGCGAAAAACATGAAATTCGAAACGAGTGGCGATGTTTTAAATCGACACTAGTTACGAATTTCGTTTTTGCACGTGTCTCGTACGACATTTTTTAGTACAGATGGCCCTCCGAAGTTTTGGACGACTGACGTAAAATGACCCGCTTCTCGCACTAGAGCCTAAAAAAGGCACTATCTGTACTAAAAAAGTATTATCGTCCATCCGACCGATCAGTTTGTATTTATGGCGGTTGGGGGATACGATTAATGCAGATCGCAAAACGACTATAATTATTTTAGAATTGTTTGGGATATACCTTACCTACCTACCGTTTCAATTTTCTTTTATAGTTGTTAATTTGATTGAAATTACTAAATGTCATCTAGATAAGTACAAGCATTTTAGGTTAACCCATACTTACTAATTTTCATTTAATTTAATTCCCTTTTTATTTAAATTGCACCCTGTAGGTAGATCTGTAGAGTCTACAGGCCTACAGTCAAGGAAATCAGTTATACTCGTATACCAATTGGCACCTTGTCGCAATGACTAACAATATGAACGTCTTTGTTAACTTTGTCAAGGTAACTCAATTGTGTAATCTGTAACTTTAAGTATGTACCTATCTAAAGTATCTAAACCCTCAGATTCCCATCAACACGTGTTTTATTTTATTGCCTAATTATATTTTACCTTAGTCTAGTTTTATCCTTATTTTTATGACTTATTACCTAAAGGTACCTTACCTACCTACTCGTACCTGTTATTCTCAACATCAAATTTTTTTTCTGTAGTAAACTAGGAACCCCTATAGTTTCACTATGTCCGTTTTTAATTCCATAATTACCTATAATTGTGTGGGGTACATTCATACAGTCATACAAATGTAAGTAGACTCTGGCTGTACGAATGTAAGCCACGTGAGCTTAAGTATTTTATATGTGAACAAAATATTATTATAACGGGCATTGTATTTCATATACAAGTAAATGTTTGAAGATAAAGTTTATGTAGATACATAGCTTACGATAAAAAATGTGCTGTATGGAGCTACCCCGCACCAGGGGACATTCGTACAATTTTCACTTTTTACGAAAATGAACGTAACTTTGCTTTGTCGGTTGTCGGCTAGTATACTAAGATTAAACTACGCTATTTACACAGGATAGGCACTGGATTTGTTTTAATTTATTTACTTTTAGTGGGGTCTATTCGGAAAGGAACTTGAGATACGAGTTGATTTTTGGGTGATTGTATCACGAGTAAACAGACTTTGCAGGATGCGTAGCCAAGTTGCCAGTCGCTAGCGCTTAGTAGCGTATCGTAGTTTTCCCTCTCTGTCACTCTTTCTTATTAGTGCGACAAAGACAGTTAGCTGCCTTTCGCTTATGACTGACGCTGAAGCGCTAGCGATTGGCAACTTGTCTAAGCACCCTGCTCTGTCACCTACACTCGAGAGCGCAAGTTACGGGTCACCAACATAAATCGTAATATTGTGTAAACGTAGTCACCTAGCTAAAAGGAGTAAATTGAACCTTGTGGGCAATTTAATAATCCTTCATTAAACGTATAAAATCTTATTGATTGACGATATTGGCATGAAAAAAATATAAAGAATAAAAAAGCGTGTTTCTAAATTTATTTTTCGTTTCAAACAAAATAAAATAAATGATCATTAATAAATGTTATGCATTTTATTTTAGTAGCATTAAATTGCCTATAAGGTTCAATTTATTTCAACATGCTAGCTTTCTTTATTTTCAAGATATTGCAGTATGTGTTAGTGAATCGAAAATTTTGTTCTTGTATTTCGCTAACATAGAATAGGTGCTATTGGAGTCCATGATAACTGAACGTCTATTAAAAATCAAAATCAAACAAGTGAAACAATAAGACATCGAAATTATTTTAATGAAAGGGATATTTTTGTTACTGTTACACGGACCAAGTGGCTTATTATGGTCCCGTTTTATCTGTTTATCGTGTTACGCGTCACATTCGCACTTGCATACTTGTTAGAACGTGACGGCAATGACGACAAACGATTAGAAGAGGTACCATCATACGCATACTACCCAGGGGTTTTCTGTGTACTGTTACAATTTTTAATGTCAGCCTCCGAAGCCGTAGGTATATCATCACTTGGTACCCAAATCGCAAGCCTTAATTGAGTCTACCATGGGACTAGATCGAGTTGTGCAATTTGCTGGACAGGATATTTGTTTCCGTGTAAGGAGAAAACTTTAAACCTTCTTAGTTCAAAAATATTATGGAAAACGACGTAGGTAAATCAGCGGCCGTTTCAAAAATCATAAAATATCATCAAAAGAAATTGACCCAAATAATTCACTAAATTATAAAATCTAACCTCAATGCCAACTGATCGTGCCGAAACAAAACGCTGGCAATGCTCAAAACGTGAGTTATTTCATAACAAATTTATATGCTCGTTGCACATTATGCACATTAGCAATTTTACTGACTTTCTTTGAAATATTACCGTATTTCTTTGTACACAGAGAGATAATATTTTTGTATTTGACTGTAGATGCCTACTTACTTATATAATTTAACTATCTTATCGTATACACCATATTATTATATGCTTTATCGAGATATGGGCGGATAATGAAGGCATCTGGCAGCAAGGCACGCTCATATATCTCACGTGCCTTCTCTTTCCGACCAAACTCTTCGAAATTTAAAATTTAATGTAATAATATAATATAGTTGTCGATAAAATGGGCAGAAAATAGAGATTTAAAAAGAATAGTGTAATGGCTGAAGGAGCGAATTTAATTAAGCATTTTCGGATTTACCTATACATAAGTATGCTCGCGTAAATTTCAGCTCTACTGCACTTAGGATTACGACCAAACGTTTTACACGTTACATTTTTTTATAGTTAGTAAAATGAATAAAAAGCTAGTTTTTAAACCTCGACGGTGGCAAGCATATAACCTATCAGAATGCTAAGCACTGCAAGGGTTCAACTCCTCCCGAGTTGGCGTATCCGATATCTATTTTCCCTAACCTTAAAACGCTGAGTAACGTTTCAAATAAGTACCTCGAAAATCTATAACAAGTATATATTACATAGCAACCTTTAGGTTACTCGTCCCTGAGGTACAGTCACCGGTAACAGTATAGTACCTATCTTGAAATCTTGAGCCATGAAGGCTATAAAAATAACTAATACGATATTATTTTGGCTGACATAAAAGCGTGTCACATTATTTTTGCTACAGTAGCCGTACTATGGGTTGGAAAGTATCGGTTACGTTATTAATTTATGTTTTACTTGATACGTAAAGTAGGCATTCGCGCTCGCTCCAATAAATACTTAAGTGAGAGCGCATCAGCGGAATGGAATTCTTTACGTATCGTGTAAAACCTAACGTAACCGATACTTGAGAACCCATGGTACGGCTACAGGTAATGTTTCTATAATATGGAACAAGGTATGGGTATGGCAAGCTATCTAACCTAGCAATGTACCGACGAGATGTTTCTAAAATTGAGCATATTTTCATGGAATGTTTTCAGTATACAAATTCCTGCAATTTACGAACTTCGGTGTTCGCGGTAGCGGCCTAAAAGGGATTCGAAAGTACTGTTGACACAACATTAACCAAGAAAACAGTGTTTATAGATGTAGTGGTGATTAATTAATCTATTATCTGTAAGTCTCTGCACTTAAACTACGAATATATGAATATAACTATGAATATATCCTAGATTGGCTTATAGGTAAATGTTATGTCAACAGTAGGTACTTTTAAATCCCATTCTAATCGCGGTTTGATGATAATACATTGTTAGCCTAGCCGTAAACTAAGTACATTTTACCTGGACAATCCATAACCAAAACGACCACCTCCATTTCATAGCCAACAATAAATCATCGCTGAAGTACCCAGAGACGCATCGGCTCCTCAAGGTGGATTTACACCAAACGAGCGAATACTCATTCTATCCCCACTCTACGAAATTCGTTCGCTACACAAAACGATTATGAATCATCATCGAAATTCGTTGATTTCGTACTCATAGAGTGCGAGATTCGCTCATTTGGTGTAAATCCACCTTCACACAACATGCCATGCCAGCAAGCAAGCTGCCTGTTTCTTAACCCTGTAATTTACCTGGACAATCCACAACTATAACAAACTCCATCGGTCAAACGTCGCTAAGGTACCCAGAGGCGCATTAGCTTCCCACACAACAGCGCCTGAAAGTAAGCTCAACTCTATAATTTACCTGGACAATCCATAACCATAACACACTCCTTCGACCACTCGTCCTTTATGAATCCAGGTGCACAGCGGCACCCCACACGGCATGCCCAGGCCATCGGACAAGTAGCCTTCTTCGCCAGCATCTTAATGTTGATACAAGTCGGAGCGCATTTCCACGCACACATGGAAAATTCTTCGTGTTTCTTTATGCACACTGACGTCAGATAAGCAAAAGTGTATGGGAGTATGAAAGATAAGAAATATACGGAGCGAACGCGCATAGCTAAGTTTGAGTATTGGGAAACTGTCGAGCTGTAACGTGTACAACTGGCAACTTACATTGATAAGACGAGAGTTCTTTCTGTACATGGTGTTTTTGTTCTTTCTAGGTCTGATATGGGTACCCACTTCGCGCTTAGGTCGTACCTACTTAGCGGCGTTGGCATTTTTTACTCAATCTTATCTTAGGTACCCTTAATTGTTGTATTCAGAGGTAAAACATTTAACATGTTCAATGCGGAAGTCGAAAGACCGACTTCTTACAATGTATATGGTTATTTGCGAGTTACATAAAGCTAATTGCCGCAGCGATGGCGTTAAGGGTA
The DNA here is from genome assembly GCA_025490895.1 of Thaumatotibia leucotreta. Lineage (NCBI taxonomy): Eukaryota > Metazoa > Arthropoda > Insecta > Lepidoptera > Tortricidae > Thaumatotibia > Thaumatotibia leucotreta. Next base: position 16,712 of record JALPQI010007498.1, on the reverse strand, counting down.
TCATCGCTAAGGAATTATCTCTTTCAGACTACCTTTGGTTAGTAACTCCGTACATAACTAAATGAGTTGTTCTCAAAAAAGTGGCATCGGCAGGGTAAAGTAAATGAAAAAAATTAAAGTGGTTTTTTTTACTTCTTAGATTCAAACATGTTTTTGAGTTCATCAAAGATACCAAATCTGTGAAAGGGAACGAACTATTCGTAAAAACGTAGAAGTTATGGCGAGTTGAAGTTTTAGACATACAGGAGAAAGTGACAAGACAGGGTAGTAGGGAAAATGTGGCAGGTTAAAGAGAGTTGAAATAAAAAAATAAGTTTACCACTAATAATTTAACTGTTTTATTGAACCTTAACTTAAAATACATCGACCGTTATGATTTTACGCCCTAATATTTATGTATATGTACCTATAGTATCCTGGAAAATGTATGTGAACTCAAGGTTGAAGGTTTTAAGTTGATTGTGTTGTAAAAGTGCGTGATTATGAAAAAATGCAGGTTTTTAAGATTGTTTACATTATTGATGGACGCCACCCTTCCCAAACGTGCTTGCAGCATTACTGCGCTAGACGGCAAGCGCAATTCTTTGGACAAGGTGAGAACTGGAACGGGGAACAAAATCGTGGTTCCAAATTGGTTTCAAATGTCTGATCCTGGCAGTTTTCTCAGCGGCCGCACCTGAAACCTTTGTAATGTCTGCGACAGATGCGAAGGCCCAAATGTACTCACACACGTAGCATCCCACAGCAGCTAGCGGCCCAGGGGCCGCTATGGCCCAGGCAACGCCCAGGGAACCAGCGCTAAGCCGTCCGGTCTCTTACCATCTTTACGGCTCAAGTCCTCCGCTATGCAGGGAACATTCGCCGAGAGCAGAGATCAAGTCATTAATCACATGGTGTCTCGAAAAACTTAGAGCCCTTTCACCTCTACCGACGCCCCGCATATGCAGAGATGGGGTTCGCACACCTTGGATCCCAGTATCAAGGCAACACCCATTCTCAATGTATCGTTATCGAGCACCTTTCCCAGTTGTGGCGACAGTAGTGCATGCAACCAGGCCCAGAACTCGGGCTGCCTCATCGCTTTAAGCCGAGCGACATCCTCCACAACACTAGCACCTTCCAGCATGCTGCTAAATGAGCTCAAAACATCAGCCCATATCTTTTGAGAGTTGGGGTTGTTCGGATATGCTTCCCCCAAAGAGTGAACCGATCACACATCCAGAGCCTTTCACACGAAAGGTAGACTTATAGACAAAATTTTAGCAAAAATACCTGCCTGTATGACACTAGGTTCGTAGCTTTCTAAGGAAACTACGAACCTAGTGTCCCGCATACAGCGAATCTCAAGACCTCCAAAACGAATAGGGAATGTTGCTTTACACTACTGTATTTCGCCAAATTCGATGTTGACGCAGTTACTAACCCTTGCTTAAGCGAATTGTCATATTTAACTGCCTCTTGTTGAAACATCCAAGTTGTTGCTGTGCTGAAAGTGTAAGTTATGCGCTGCGTTGTACTAGTAAGGCGTTGCGTAGTAGCACCAACGATACATGTGCCGATAACCTGTTCTAAACGCTCATAAGCAGCCCTCAAAGCCACTGTCTTAGCCTAAAGCTCCGAGCTCACTCCATCCAACTACTCTAATGCCTGACAAGACAGATTCGAAGTCTGACAGGGCTACAGGCATAAAACTCGCACTTCGAAGAGTATACGTCTAAGCCTATTGACCAAAAGGTTGGCGAAAGTCTACAGTCATCATTGAGCACGATATTAGAATCACCTCCCAATCGTCCAAATACCAGACGTTTAAAGGTGACTCCATATTGTGATCAGGCTCTGGATCGCCAAGCAACACATGAGGGATCTCAAAGGATCGCCTTGTTGAGCTCCGACCTTCGAGGAAATTGCATCCTCATCATAGAACAGAATACTTAGAGATGCATAGCACTGAAAGAGAAAGAGGAACCAAATTAAAGTTGGCAAATGTTAGTATGCCAAGTGAATCATCTGCGAAAAGTGGGTTGTCAGGTGATAGTTATTCGGTAAAATGAAATTCTGTAGAAAGACATGATACCCTCAAATATACATACCTGCACATAGTGCAAGTTAGTAAAAACTTTGTATAAATACCTTTTTTCACTTTATCCTGTCAACAGTCACTTTACCCTGCAGAGTGATTGCAGGATAAAGTTCGGCTGCTCAAAGTCAAATTCAAGTATGTCCATTTTAGCAAATTTTACAGGAGAGCAAAAAAACGTAATTTGTCGTTTTCATCGACAAATAAACTCAAAATTAATTCAAATTTATTGTCATGGCGTTTAACACTATAATGTAAATTTTTTGATGATTTTTATTTTTATTTTTATTGCTCAGTTTAATCACAAATAATAAGAAATGTTTTCAGCTTTGTCGCACACCCACTTTTTGGGAACAACCGTCAACGTAAAAACAAGCAAGTCTGACATGCTTGATTTTAGGTTTGTTGCATTGTACTAAAATGTAGGGGAAAATGAGTCAGTTACGTCTTTTTGCTTTTGTTATAAAACGTATTTTGTCGAATTCTCTAAAACAACTAGATCGAATATGTTCAAAATCATGTAGCAAGTAGATTGCATCATGTCCCATATTTCTGATATTTTTCCATATTTTTTAGACCTGCCGATAAAAAATTAAGGGCAGTAGACACATTTTTTTAGACTTTCTGGACTATTATTTCTGAAAGTATTCCATTAATCAAATTATGGGTAAAGAAACCATAAACTTATTTTAAAAAACCTATCATAATGATGTATTACAAATTAATATTTGGATAATTTTTTTTTTGACATTTAGATACATGTATGGGATGCCCCCCCTTAAAAAATGTTATTTTGCAATTTATATTCAAAACTCAGTAGCAACACACAATATATACCTTGAGCTGAAATTTCATAAACGTACGCTAAACAGTTACAACAGAAACCGCTGTTACATACAGACGGACACACAGGCAGGACGCAAATGACTTCCGCTTTTACTTAAAAATCTTAAAATATACGTATAAACGTCTGGTTAGTTTAAAAGCCAAACGCTGAAATCAAGCATCTCCAGACACAATTTGAATTTCAAGTACTTATCTCATTTAGAGATACTGCTTTCCAGCTTGGATCTGGACCAAATGCTTGGTTTTAGCGTAGATGTTGAGGGAAATTCGACAAAGCTGAAAACATTTCTTGTCTATAACTTTAAAAATAAGGGGTTTAGAAGAAAATTTTTGATGCAGAAAAATGCGTTTTCGGTCACTTTTTCAAAATATGCAAAAAAACAAAAACTGAAAAAAATGGACATACTTGACTTCAACTTTGGGCAGCCGAGTTATACAGGGTGCAGTGAAAAGTCGACTAACTAGATATTATCTCCTAAACTGTTAATAATAGAAATATCATGATTATAGTATATGTAGTTATACCTTAATGGAATATTAAAATAGTATAAGTAAGAAACCAGCCGTATTAATATTTTAAAATAAGCATGCCAGGATAAAGTGTGTATACCTGTTACAGACTCCGAAAGTCACACTTCAAAAACTTGTCGACACAAAACAGGTGCACCTCATGCAGAAACCTTTCCACCAGCGGTTAGAACCATACAGAAGACGTATTTTGCATCAATTAGGATCTCAATAAGACTTTCTATGTGTGTGTGAGGTGCAATACCGCGAACGCACAGGATACAGAGAAAATATCGCTGGACAAACTTCGAACGTGAATATATATGTTAAAAGTAATCTAAACATCCTGTGCAACGTCATATTCAATAATGTTATAGTATATTTTCTATAAAAAACCAAGTTTCATTATCATACAACTGTAGTTAAATAATCTAAAGGGCTAAAACTGGAGCAGTGTCGTGTTTGGACAAGGCAGGGTACAGTAGAAAACAACATTCTTCATTTTTTTTTTACAAAAGTACTATATGTATAGAAAAATAATGTTTTGGCCTCGATGTGTAATTTTAGTCTCTATCTGTAAAAAAAAAATATATGTGTAACTTACATATTTCATATACTTTCTATTCAAAAACGTAACGGCAGGGTACGATGCCACTATTTTGAGAATTACAGAAATAGCAATCGCTTTTTATTTGTATTACTTTACGTGTTACAATTTCTCACTACTCCTGGGTCGCGTTTTATAATGTTACAATTTTCATTTTTTTTGTTTTTCTCTCTTACTTTACTACCCAAAACGTGCGTGCGTTAGATAGGCAAACAGCGAAATTGTAAAATGTAACTTTATAAAACGCGACTTTGATTAAAAAATAAAAAAAAACAAATATAGGTAATGTAACACTGACAGCAAATTGTTCTTTCATTTTGTCATTTGACTATGAACTTATATTTAAAAAACTTTTAATGCAATGTATGAACACGTTTTAATACTATGCTCTTTGATCTTAGATCGTACGTGCATCATTGTGCATCATTTAACTAGTAATTTGCAGAAGTGCATTAAACAAGTAGGTGGACATAGTACTTACATACATACAAGCAATAAGTATTATGGTAACCTACTTAAATAAATTTGCAATGTAAGGACTAAGGAGAGATGTAGGTATTGCATACAGGTAAGTAGCTATTTCGTGATTCACTTTTACCCATAAGATTTCGGTTATCTGTTTTAAATATTACTTTTATACTTAGTTCGTTTTTAACCATTAGACATTATTTGTAAGTATATGTATGATTTAGTATTCGTGTATTTGGCAGCGACGTCCAATTATCATGCCATGAAATAGTAAACAGTAACCCTCACAATTCTCTAGATTCCACTACTTTTAAAATAACTTCGCTACTAGGCTGCGTTTCCACCAGAGATGTGTGAGGATGTGTTTCCATACAAATGACACCTATTAATGACTCGAGCGAGGTGTCTTACGGCATGTGGTTTCTTTACTCGCTCAGATTATCAGACCAAAATACGAACACAATAAACAAATAGAAAACTGGCCAAGAGCATGTCGAGCCATTCTCGGTGAAGGATGGCGTACTTAGTTACTCAAAAACGGCTAGGCCGATTATGTTTGAAGTAGTTTTATTTTAAAGTATTTCATAAGCCCAACTATTCATGTTTTTTTCATATTTTTGGAACCCCCGAATTTAAAGTTAGAGACATTTTTTTATTTTATAGCGGTTATCTCCAAAATTCTTGACTTTAGAAAAAAAACTTTCTTTTTCGAACCCTTATTCTATTTGAAATACCTATTTGACGATACCCCATAGTTTAGGATTAGGTACAGCAAAATAAAAAATCATCCCCACTTTACTTCTAGGGGACGTACCCGGAAAAAAAATGATTTTCTACATTTTCTTCTACCACTCTGTCGGTAATTAATTAATGAATAAATAATCTGTACCAAGTTACTAATTTCTAGTACAAATAAGTAGGTGTGTAACTGTGTAGGTACTTACGTATCTACCCAGTAGATAACGACTGTAGGTATCTACCTATCATAATAAGTAATATTATCATTTTAGATAAATGAATAAGAAACTGCAATATTCTGAAAATAATCGATAAATCTGTCACAATCTTCCAAGACGAGAATTTATCACTGAGTCATCTAACAAAAATACGTGCCGTCAACAAATCAAATTATTGTAACTTGTCCATATAATCTGAGAACGTACCTATCTCCATCTTGATATTTATGATGTAAAGATGAAAATTATCGGTTGAACTTCCTTTAAAACGCTATGTTTCCTGTGAAATTCGTCATTCAAGTTAAAGGTTTCCGAATAATTATAGCTAACAAATTAAGTTATTATCTTAAAAATGTGTAAGGCATTTAAGAGTGCCGTGGTGCTCGCCCTAGCTTTTGCCTGTGCTAAAGGACATCTAGCATGGCCAGGAGGTGACTTTCAGGCAGTGCAGGGGCTCTACATCAAGCCATCTGGCGATGGCACCACGGGAGATCTTTACGTGGCGGCCACGGAAGACAGCGGAGTCAGCTCTCAGTGGTTGACCGACCAACCAGTTAATTTCTTGGCAGGTGATTCACATCCTCAGCCGACTGCCCTTCCTTTATTTTCAGCACTGTCAGGTAACGCCTTACCACTTGAACAATTGTCTGCTAGCACTCAAAAGCGTGCCGCAATCACGGGCCCTGCTGGAAAATACGCCTTCGGCTTGCCTTCAGAGTCTGGATACTCTTTATACAATTATGCTGCTGCTCAATCTCCCAAGACCGAAGCAGTGCCCGTATCTACTAGCAAAACGGAGGCGACCCCGATACCCGCAGGGTCTGCTGTGCCTCAGTATCCATACAATTACTTATACCCCCACATGGTGCACGCCGCCTACTCGAGCGCTTTGAAGGTTCTCAAAGATGCCGGGGTAGGAAGTGAGCAATGTGACCATACATCAAACAACAACGCGATCACTCCTTATCCATCGTACTGGCCTGCTTCATATTACCCTATGCAGTACGTAATGATGGATCCAACTGCTTGGGCCAAAAGTCAAGCCGCCACGTCATCAATGAAAACCACAACTGCGGCGACTATCTTGGACTCAGAAGAAGAAAACTCGAAACAGGAATGAAATCATATCAATAGTATTAATAGTTTAATAATTTATTGTTGTAACTGTAATAATTTATTCCTATTGTAATAATTTCAAATAAAAGCCGAAAATATTTGAGTTGTTTTATTTCTACGATCAAAATAATACAAGGCAGTCGCACGCCATAAAAAAATCCTAGTATTTTATTGATACATTTTTTTTTCAACTAGATAAAGGACCCCGGACCTAAAGTATGGAAAATGTGGTTTCAGTCAAATCTTTTGAAATTTTGATATGTTATAGATTTCAGTGCCCTGAACAAAAAACTCTATGGGTGCTACCACGGTTAAATTTCAGAAGATTTGACTGAAACCACATTTTGCATACTTTAGGTCCGGGGTCCTTTTACCCAAGACTAACAGAAACAGTGATCCATCTAAGGGCCTTTTTTCATTAAGTATTGTTCATTTTGATTAGGAAAAGTAGATGATACAAGTTGTTCGAGAAAAAAATAGTACATTACATCAGAGGCCGGGATAACGAGGATTTCCGGCCAAGTTGGTATATAGGTAGGTAGCTACGGATAGGTAACGAGGCCGGAAATGCGTTTTAACGCCGAGGCATGTATAGTGCTTTTCTCAAACATACAAAGAAATCAAAAAAAAATGTCAATATTGCCGAAATTAAAAAAAAAGTTACTTTGCAGGCTAGGCCCAGGGAGTTACTGCGCCCTAAAAGCGATACTTCCGAGTCTATTTTAAGGAACGTAAAGACCATATTTCATTGCATGTTTAAGAAAAGTATAGATGTTATGGGGTCGGCTACACGGCTGACAACCATCAAGGTGACTAACATTGGCGGAAGCCTTGCCGCCTGCCGCTTAATATTGGCCTTAGTTCTCCGCATAATTCGACTAGCAACACTAAGCAATCCTTTTGTCATAATGACGTTTGGAGTAGTGCGCATGTTGCAGAAATAAATAAAAGTACAATATTGTAACAGGATAAAAGTGCACAGACATATCGTTGAAACAACACTAAACTACATATTTTACTTTAAAAATGGTTTCAAAGAAGAAGAAGAAGGTTTGTTACAAATAACCAACAAAGTATAACCTCACACGTGTTTTTGTATACATCATGCTAAACTTTATTTTTACAGTATTCATCCGGAGAAGGAGCTCAATTCACTACCAGAAAAGCTGCTTTGAAGAAGCTACAACTATCTCTTAAAGATTTTCGACGAATATGCATTTTGAAAGGAATTTATCCTAGGGAACCACGTAACCGCAAGAGGGCTCAAAAAGGTGCAGGTGGCATCAAGACCCTCTATCACACAAAGGACATCAAGTTCTTGTTACATGAGCCTATAATATGGAAACTGAGAGATTTGAAAGTAAGTAATTTATTCATCTTCAGAAAGTATACCTATTGTTCAATACTTGCAACTATACTATGTGTAATATCTTATTGTGTTCAAGGTGTATCAACAAAAAATCCGCAAAGCAAGAGCTATGCGTCAATATGGCCAGATGAGGAAATTCTTACGAGACTACCCAGAAATAAATATTGACCACATAGTGAAAGAGAGATATCCTACCTTTGTAGATGCTCTCCGAGACTTGGACGACTGCCTAACACTGTGCTTCCTCTTTAGCACGTTTCCGTCGCTGAAAAAAGTGCCTAGAGATCAGTCCATGCTGTGTAGACGACTGACAGTGGAGTTCATGCATGCAGTGATTGCTGCGAAGGCCTTACGGAAAGTGTTTGTATCAGTCAAAGGATATTACTATCAGGCTGAAATTGAAGGGCAGACTATAACTTGGATTGTGCCGCATCATTTCTCATTCCAGGTAACAACAGTACCCACTAGCTGCTAAGTCGTTAAAAGGGCTTTCTATTTCAATAAAATTTTATTTCCAAACTAAATTAAGTTGCATTTTCCTTCTTAAATTTTGAACAGCTAAAAAAGATGGCTAAAGGATCATTTTAAATCTAAGAGCTATTTTAATATTACATTTTATTTATCTTAAATAAAAAAAATACACATAACTTAAAATTCTACCTATTAACATAATTATTCTGTGATATTTCAGCCTCAAAACAAAGATGAAGTTGACTTCAAAATCATGTCTACTTTTGTAGAGTTCTACACAATGATGCTTGGCTTTGTGAACTTCAAACTATATCACTCTCTAAATTTGGTCTATCCACCAAAACTGACAGCAGCTTTATCATCCAGTTCTGAGAAAGATCTTATTGATGAAAGGGCTTATGTAGCAGAGAGAATTGCTGCCATGAATATGTCCCTAGCCCGAGTTGCTGGTTCCAATGAATCTGAAGAACTGCCAGAAATTGACATATTTAATACAGAAGATGAAGACCCTCAGAAACTTGAAGATGCAAAGCTTGAAGCTGAAAAAGTAAAGAAACTTAAAACTATGTTCAAAGGCTTAAAGTTTTTCATTAACAGAGAAGTCCCAAGGGAACCTTTAGTGTTCCTGATTCGCTGTTTTGGTGGTGAGGTATCATGGGACCGCAATATGTTTGTTGGGGCTACATTTGATGAGGCAGATGAGTCTATCAACTATCAGATTGTTGACAGGCCAAGCATGGACAAGCAATTCCTTTCTCGCTACTATGTACAGCCTCAGTGGGTTTTTGACAGTGTCAATGCGAGGACTCTGCTGCCTATAAACAAATATTTGATGGGAGCAGTGCTGCCACCACACTTGTCTCCATTTGTTGACAAGACCAAGGATCAAGTGTACATTCCACCTGAGCAGAGAGCACTTAATGATCCTGACTTTAAACCACAGAGTAAGTTTAAAATTAAAATATTTCTACAAATTGCAAAATATTTAATGAATTATATAGCAAAAATGTAGGTATGCTACTATTATATATACACAGATAAAGTCAGACACTTTGTTATCAGTTTTCTAATATTACAAAAGCCCAGATATTCGCATTACTTACCATATTCCTCTTAGAATAATCTACTTCTATGTGTATTGATCAGCGAGAATCTTTTCTCACAGATTGACTCACAATTGAAGATGCTTTAATAATATTTTTACTACAAAAGGTACCTTTTTTAGGCTCTAGTGCGAGAAGTGTCATTTTACGTTAGGTCCAAAACTTCGGAGGGCCATCTGCACTAAAAAACGTCTTACGAGACACAAGCAAAAACTCCCCATCGGTCGTGTTTTAAAACATCGTCACACGTTTCGAATTTCATGTTTTTCGCACTTGTGTCGTAATGTACTATTTCCTTTTTATAGACAATGATGAAGCTTCAGATGAAGACATTGAAGAAGCCAGTGATGAAGACAAGGATGATGTGGAGAACAACTCTGATGAGGAGGGTGCTGAAGAGTCCTTGACCCGGCAGTACCAGGAGGAGGTTGCTGAAGAATCGTCTTCTGAGGAGGAATTGGATGGTGATGACCAGGATGTAGAGAAGAAGAAAATAGCCAAGGAAAAGGTTGGTAAATTCTTAAAAAATTCTTTAGTATTACATTTAACCTCGTAGACCCATTTTATTTCTAAGACAAGTGAAATAATAACGTAGTGTGTTAAAAAAAGGACCTTACATTTTAAATTTTTGGACTTACTAAATAAAATTATAATTTTTTTTGACTTCATGGGTCGGTATGAGTAAATTTTATTGTCCTAAAAATAGGACGTTGGGCCTTACGAGGTTAAAGTAAAAGGATAAATTATAGCATTGATAATTAATCTATCATTGCAGCATATCTCCCTGATAAAAATTTTTTGACTGACATTTATCTTCATGAAACAATTATTACATTTTTCTTACAGCACTGAATTATTCCATGTCAGCCAGTTTTACACACACATCATCAGCGTATATGAGTCCACTAGATTCTCCTAATACCTATGCATATGAACGCATTAGGAGGTAAATGCCATAATGGGCAGGGGGATTGGTGATCGCAGTAGTAGGTATGTCCATTATGATGAATTTCTGTTTGTATTCCAGAAAAAGGCGATGGCAGTAACAGCAGGCGTGACGCACAAGGAACATCCCTACCAGAAGGAAATAGAGGATAAGCAAGCCTTCAGACTTCGCGAGAAACTCGTCCGGAAAAAGCACAGAAACCTCTACAAAAGCATGAAGGCTGGTCAGGAGGCCCGCAAGAAGGAAATCTGGCTGCTTAGAAAGAAGAGACGCCTGCATGATGAGAAGGTTAAAGAAGATAAGAAGAGTCAGAAAAGGAAACAGAAGATAAAAGCTGTGGAGGAGGCCATGGCTCAATAACTAGATGAGAAATAAAGTATTGATTGGTTATTGGTGTTTCAATTACAAACAATAGTAAATATGTATTCTATTTGCTAGCCTTTGAACTGCCAGAGTCTGATAAATAAAACAATTCATGTAACTAACAAAGACAACCTTGAAGCCGCGTTTTCACTTAGTGTTCTAAGCGAGCATTCATTCGTTCTTTGGCAGATGAAAACAGGATTTTACATAGCAAAATGTTCGTTCGTCAGCCCACGAACAAGCGAATGCTCGCTCAGAACACTAAGTGAAAACGCGGCTTTAAACGAAGCGTGAAGGAGCATCTAGCGGGCCAGCAAGGCGGTGGCAACTGACAGGTTACTGCCGGTCTCCTATTCGTTGCCGCCGCGATTTGGGCTCCACTTTACAATTACGATCAGGTGGAGTGGAGCTACTCTGTTGTGCCAATATAAAAAAAGACAAAAAAAAACACATTACATACTTGTTCCAACACTTCCAACTAACCAGTGACACTTTGGAAGTCATTGTATATATCAGTTGTTTCATCGGCCTGCCTGCTCAATAAATAATAAAATAAACAGTCCTGAGCCAAGAATGGCTTGAACTTATAAAAAAACTGTCTGTTTTGTATGTTCATTTTCATCACACTTGCTGTCTAAGCGCGCCATTGCTTGCGCGCGTAGCGGGAGTAATAGAAAAGTGAAATTCCCTAGGGAGTAATAGAAATGTCAGTACGTCATTTAATAATATTATGTCTTAAAACTTATTCTTTGGTTGGCAAGTGTGATGAAAAACATTGTATGCATCACGGTCGGTTAACGGAATACTAACACGTTTCATAAAAGCCTTCCGCCTAATGGCGTCGGGCTTCTAACACTCTCGTTAGTAATTCCGTACTTACCTCCCTTGATGCACAATGCACTATTATTGATCATCTACATTCATGATTAGTTATTTATTTAGGAACAACGGGATAGCAATAAAAACTAAATGTTAAATTTAAAAATAATATTATTATTCAATATTATAAACAATTACAGTACGCTCAAGAGTGATTGCAGTACTCAACACATCGTTTTAACTGGAGTATACCGTCCACCAATAGAAAACGAAAAAAATGTAAACAAACCTCTCGTTTTCTACTGGCGTACGGTATAGATACGCACACAAATGGGTTTTGTAAATGTCATTAAGGGCTACTGACACGCTTTTATTGTGCCATTTTTGTATTACAACATGAAAATTGGCATATATCAAGCAATTATTCTTGGAAAAATAAGAACTCGATGCAAATACTTTCTAAGCCGTAATATCATAAGCAAAATTGATGGGAAATCGTATGCGTATCTACATTTTATTTTATATTCACTGTCATAACAATTTATAGTGATCTGTCCGACAGAACCAGATAACAGAAAAATATTCCGACACAAATAAATAACAACAAATTCAAATTACATATTTGACACATCAAGTTAATAACAAAATGTGATCTATAAACTAACACACTATGTTCCTACTTTCTTACTCGTAGCTACCCAAGTCAACACTTGTACGTATTATTCCTACTCCACAATAGTAGAAAAATGCGTCTTTTAATTTAAAATAACTCGTGCTAAAATGCACCGTGTAAATGGGCCTTTACACTAAAAAAAATTTGAAAAATCTAACCTAACCTATTTATAAAGGACCACAGGCAGAAATGTCTCCACCCACCAACAGAAATTAAACATGTCTCATTTAATAGATCTTAGCAACCTGATGATTTGTTACTATGACGAGGATCGCCATTTGTAAGTATGGGGTTTTCTTAGAAAACCGTGTTTTGTTTTTACATATTTTTTGCTCATTTCATTGAAAGTTTTTGTTTTTTTATTATACTAGTTGATTGATAAACAAGCATGCGGGGCTGCGTGATGGTAAACAGTCACCGCAGCCTAAAGACGGATGTAACAACTCATGGTAATCACGTACGCGTTACCGACCATGTGACGTAATAGTACATTGTGTATTAAGGGCGGTAAATAAGGATTTGTGAACGAGTGTGGAAATAAAGTCCAAGCCGAAGGCGCGGGCTTTACTTCACACGAGTTCATAATTCTTGTACCGCCCGTGGCACACACAATGTTTTTCATCACACCTGTGAGGCAAAAAAAGTAAATAATAGTACATTGTGCATCAAGGGAGGTAAGTACAGAATTACTAACGAGAGTGTTAGAAGTTAGGCTTTTATGACTCGAGTTAGTATTCCGCTTACCGACCGTGATGCATACAATGTTTTTCATCACACTTGTCAACCAAAAAATAAGTTTTAAGACATAATATTATTAAATGACGTACTGACATTTCTATTACTCCCTAGGGAATTTTACTTTTCTATTACTCCCGCTACGCACGCAAGCAATGGCGCGCTTAGACAGCAAGTGTGACGAAAAACAATATATTTCTCAAAATCAGGGATGACATAAATTTGTAATTTCTACAAAAGAAATCTCGGCTTGCGCGCGCCGCGCCGCGCTAGTGCGACGTAATGTTGTATGAAAATCCTTGACAGCCCTAGGGTTTATTGACGCATCTACGGCGCGCATCGCCGCAGCGCATTGGCGCACTTACCGAACAGGTGTGATGAAATAGTTATTTGTTATACAAGGGTGCAAAGTTGTATTTTACCCGCGAGTATGAAATTGAAACACGAGCAAGCGAAAGGATTCTATAGTTGAACCACGAGCGAAGCGAGTGGTTCTGAAATAGAATCCTGAGCGCAGCGAGTGTTTTAACATACGAGAAGTAAAATACATTTGCACCTGTGTGTAACACAAAACTTTTCCCCTCACTATAGCGAGGAAACTCAAAAAAGGTAATTATTTGTTCACATTACAATCATCATCGGGTAGTGATAATAATTTTCCAAATGCATAGTGTATTTAATGCATGATTTTGTCGCAGTAAACTTAGCACGAAAAAGTAAACGCAGCACGATTTTAACACATTCCTGTAGTTGCACACCAACGCCAATGCATTATTAAATCATTCTCATTCATTACTTTTACAAAATTATAACAGAACACTCTGAAAGTTGTTAAGTTTACTATTTTTATTTTATACGCTGTTCGAGTCGGTAAATAAAGATTATAACCTATAATATTCATTGACAATGTTGACGTTGACATTTTTTGCGTTTTGTTATTGCATCTAGTCATCTTATCATCATTCACTAAAACAATTTTTACTTATGGAACTTTAGGATTTATATGTTAAAATTATCATATTATATAAAAGTTTTTATTTTACACTAAATTTATTATATATATTAATGATAATTAAATATAAATTATTTAATTATCATTAATATGGAACGATTTCCATGAACATTTTACGTTTTGTTAATGCTACTTCGCGCTACGCTCCAAGGTCATTACTTTGCCACACAAGTGAATAATATGCGTTTTTACACGTTCGTATTAAAGGATAAACGAGCACTTTACGAGCTAGTGAGGGGAAAAGATCTTATGTGAGTTATGTCACAAGTAATTGCACTGCCATGTCCCACCCTTCAAATAAAACACGGTTTTCCAAGAAAACCCCATACATAGGGCGATCCTCGTCATATTAAAAAATCATCAGTTTGCCAAGACCTATTAAATAAGACATGTTTCATTTCTGTTGTTGGGTGGGGACAGTGCCCATACAAATTTGCCCATGGTCCTTTACTGTCTTTGTGTCTTGACTTAGCATGAAAATTTCTAAACAAACAAAAACTTACAGCAATTTTACAATATCCATGGTTGTGCATTTCCACTGTAAGCCTAAAAGCCCAAAGGCTTCATTTTTACGGTTACAAAAATATCGCCATACAACTCTAATACAAAATAGGTACCCGGATATAGATCCATTGTTAGTAGACCACGAACAATCCACTTGTATAATCATCAAATATATCGGTGCTCAAAAATATTTGAACATGCACTGGAACGCCATGGCAATAGAGGCCAGGGGCCTGTTTATCAAAAGCTTGTAACTTGTAATAAGTCTCTTTATCGCCTTTAATTAAATTGGACTTCTGGGTCGCGTTTTATAAAGTTGCATTTTACAATAGGGATGATGACTGTAGTTAAAATAAATTATTTAACATTATGCACGACATAATACACGAAGAAATTATTACTAAGATGCAGATTGGAGTCATTTTTGTAGAGAACTTCTATTTAATAAATTGAATAGAACTTAAAAGAGTAGGTCATTTGGCAGTACTCAAACGTGACGTCACTTTTGAGTATTTCATATAAAAATCCATAGTGGTGATCGTTTTGACAGTTCGTAAAAAGATGCTGATTTGACTTGCCAGTCATCATGCCTATTTCGCTATTTGCCTCTCTAATGCACGCACGTATTGGCTAGAAAGAGAGGCAAATAGCAAAATTGTTAATTGTAAGTTTATAAAACGCGACTGCTTGTATTACAAGTTACAAGCTTTTGATAAACAGGCCCTGCTCAGATATTTGTGAGCCGCTACGATACAAATGATGGCGACTGTACCGAAGTTCCATCATTGAGCACATTTGGTTGCGTAAAGCTTACCTTTTGACCACCATGAGTATGTTCATAGAGCGTGCCTGTGTTGCCAATACAAAATTACACTATGCAGATCAGCAAACCTAGCCGAGATGTCATTCTGCAATCGTATACGATAAGCGATAAGTAATAAATGTATGATAAATAACAGATCCGAACGAAAAGTCACGTGACCATCACTAATATCACTATATATTATTATGGTCACGTGACTTATCGTATACGACTGTAGAATAGCATCTTGGCTAGCGTTGAAAATTTCCGGATTAAATCCCGATTCTATCTAAACAGCTCGTTTCCGGATTTTTTCGAAAAAATCAATGAAAGTTTCCACTATAATTTTCAACTCTAAACCAATGCGAATTAGATCTAATTTTCACTTTTACGAGGACAACGCGATGTCATCGAAGAAAAGTGACAGTGACATTGATTATTTCTGTAAAAAAAAACCAGAAAAAACTAAATTTTCATATACCTACTCCCGAAAAAAACCATTTGATTTTTTCCGACATTGTCAACGCTAATCTTGGCTATGCCTGCAGAACTTGCATGTGAATGGGGCTACTTTATACACTATGAAGACCTTGATCTAATCAGACCTTTGTTTTATTTATCATACTTTGGCGTGGTGAGCTGGGTATTGATCGTGGCATATCAGACTATGGCGGTCAAAAGGTTAATCCGAGTCAGAATCTTCACCTTCGTCGCTGTCCTCTAACTCGGGCATGGGGAACCGCAGAATGGCTGCCACGCCTGTTAACTGATCCAGCTCTAAAACAAAAATAAACAACACTTGATTTAAACTTTCACGATTATCACTCATATTTTAAAGACAAACGGGTCTAAATTGCGTAAACTTATATAATATGCCTGAAACGTCAGGATATAATTAAACGTAAGTTTACGCGATTAAGACCTGTTTGTCTTTAAAATATAAACAACACTTGAATACAATACTCAATACAATTTTCAGACTCAACAAAAGTAGGGTTCAAAGATTCCCTGGATGCTTAGCCAAGTTGCCAATCGCTGACGCTTAGTAGCGTATCGTAGTATTCCCTCTCTGTCACACTTTCATATTAGTGCGACAAAGACAGTTATCTGCCTTTCGTTTACGATTGACGATTAAGCGTTAGCGATTGGCAACTTGACTAAGCACTCTGGTCAGAAACTTACGTTCGCCTGAAACGTGCATACTAGAGAATATCCTCACGTCTCCACCGTTGTCCCGCACGGAGTCCACTAGCGCTACATACTCTTTCCTCTTCTGAATATCTTGACACCTGTAAACAATATAATATAGTCTGTCAAACAAGTCTGGCAGTAATGGTA
>JALPQI010007497.1:0-48579 GCA_025490895.1 Thaumatotibia leucotreta | reverse complement strand
TCTCCAATTGATCGAATGATCGCATCCGAAATTAGCGAGATTTTCTGGCCGAAGCCCAAGTCAATTACAAAAAGAATTTATGAAGACATCGTGTCACTCAAACGAACACCGATCTAAAAATAAATTCGTAAACACATTACTGTGTTAAGTCATAATTTATGAACGAACATAATGCATTTTAGTACATATTCACATCGTACACGCTTATAACTGCAGCGAAAAAGGGTCGGAAATAGGTAAAAGGATACAAAAAGTACAATAATTGGGCTACACCATTTTTTGTTGTTATTATGTCACGTCACCCCGCACGGTTAGCAAATGATTGGTGCGACAATATGTCGTTGCGAGATAGACTATCCGTCCCTCTTTTATTAATATAGTAAGTAAAAGACGGGAAAGCTATCTCGCAGCGACATAATATCGCATCATGTGCTAGGCGTACTGGAGACAAAAATTGCATATACACATACACATCAACAGCCTATATTAATCCACTGCTGGACAGAGGCTTCTCCTATTACCTATGCGTACGGATGCATTAGGAGATAAATGCCCATAATCGCCACGCTAGGCAAGCGGATTGGCAATCGCAGTCGTGTGTCCACTATCATGCTGCCGTCCTATACCTAAAACCGGCCTAAGCAGCAAAATAGTAGTTTTCAATTGAATAAAGATTCTGAAAGAGGAATTAAAACCCTATAGACTGGTCTTGGAATCATATTTTTATCATTTATATTCACGGAGATACTCAATCCAAATACCCCGCTAAGTGCAGTATAAGTTGATAGATTACAATACTATAAAATGGCAAATCTACATTACATAGCTATAAGTAATGTTAAGGTACTTAGCAGTTGTATTCATTTAATGATTAAACTGCATGATACGCAGCTAAAAACACGTTACTTGACAAAAACTGTTTATATCCTCGTTTAAGTCTTTTTACCCTTTTATTATTATTTTTTTGTTACGCACTTTTATTGTCTGATACTACATTAAAAAACAGCTTCTACGCTTAAACATGGCTTAAGTCCCTTAACCTTTTATTAATAAGAACTTAATTACGATTTCGGCTACAAATACAACACTAAAACCTAGTGACTTAGTTTAAACGGATGAAAACTACAGAAAAAAATATAATGTTACAAGACTAAAAACACGCTAATCAACAATACTACGCTAATACCCCGCAAAGTGCAAAACACCTCCCCTCAGATCTGACCGCCGTGGCCGGCAGTTCACTGTGCGGCGCTCGCGCACGAGGTTGTGTAGTAATACAATACAATAACTCTTTATTGCACATCAAAGACAAATACAAAACAAATAATAAAAGTAAATGTTATAGAAAGAGGTAAACAAAAGGCGGTCTTATCGCTAAAGCGGATAGGTGTAGCAGGATAGCCTTGGAAAAAGTGGCCCCAGAGGTTTTGGTTCGAAACTATAATCAAACAATGACTTTTAAAGCGGCAACACCATGCACAAATTTTGGACCCCCTCTTACCCCGACTAACCAGCGAAAACTCCAATAACTGAAAAACTGTTTTGTTTTTTCTCCTAAACTATGTTAGTGATGGTTTCCAAATTTTGCCAATATAATACTATGGCCGAAAGTTATGATCAAAAAAAGACAGCCTTCTTGGACTTCATACACATTAAAAAAACAGTAAAAAAATTACTCTACCTCTAGTCAAACTTGTTATACAGGTATAACAAGTTTGGCTAGAGGTAGGTACAATCACCATTTTTTTATATGTGCCTACATCTTATCTAGATAATATGCAAGTTTCATGTGCCTAGTCTAGGTGGATCATAGCAAAACATTTTTTTTAAATACTATGGTATATATAATAATATACATTTTTTTGAAATTGTATGTAGTCCTAGACGGCTGTCTTTTTTAATAATACCTTTAGGCCGTAGTGCAAAATATAGAAACCGTCACTAACATAGTTTAGGAGACAAAAAGTAAAACAGTTTCACAGTTATTGGGAATATTGGGGTTTGTGTGGGTAAGAGGGGTCCAAAATTTGTGCATGGTGTTACCTCTTTAAAAGTCATCGTTTGACTATAGTTTCAAACCAAAACCTCTGGGGGCATTTTTTCCAAGGCTACCCTGCTACACCCTTTGTTGTAGTTTTTCGCTGAAGGTATTGTTGTACCTGACTGTTACCTAATAGAATACATATTATTATGTTGGTTTGTTAATTATACAAGGTTATTTTTTCACCAGTACAAATACTCTAGGAAGTGTATAAGTAAGTCAAAATGAACAACTTTTACTATGGGGCCGAACCTGAAATCGCGAAAAAAAAATCAGCTCTTTCATACATTTCAGACGACCATGAGTCGACAATTTCTATGGGACAGCTGATTTTTTTTTCGCGATTTCAGGTTCGGCCCCATAGTAAAAGTTGTTCATTATGACTTACTTAAACACCCCCTAGAGTATTTGTACTGATGAAAAAATAAACCAGTATATACGACAAAATTATCTACAATAGAATTTCTAGTACAGTCACTCTGTCGCGCGCGTTTGTTTATATCTAAAGAAATATGTTAGGTATTAAAGGAAATCCTGTAATACTCGTAAAACGCCGCAATACAAACAAAGCAACCCATGTAAGTTGAACTACATGTAATATTATGAAGGTTTCGGCAGAGGTAAGGGTGAACACCGTGACTTTCACTTACCGTATGAGGCTATAGAAAGGCCCGCTGCCTTTACAACTTAATCAGACTACTTCCTAAACTTATTCTTAAAACGTCACTTTTTGCCATCACGCTTTATTTTATAGGCAAATATTTATTATTGTCTTTAATTTCAGGCATTTAATAAGCTCGAGAATCCAATGTATGATAGACTCCTGCTGTAATCAAAATGAAGAAAGACAACCTTCAATGCAGCGTTAAAATATATTTTGATGCAAAAAAATAGAACTAGAGTAACTCTGTAGACGTAAGAAATATCCTACTTTCCATCATCCATAACATATAATAGGCAATGTCGGGCATGGTAGACGATTTGAAGATGATAATAATTAAGTATTGAAGTTTTATAATTGATCTCGTTTGTTAATTAAGGAAGAAATAATAAATAAATTTTATAAATTGTTTTGTTACGGGTAATGACTAGTAAGCCAGAAGGGCTAGTATACATTTAAATCTGTTGTATTTGACAGTTACTTTACCTTCTGTAAAGTAAGTGGGCGAAAGTGAAGTTAAGGTAGACAAACAAGTGATTTTATACTTTTTCCGGCCAAGGTCTGTAATTAACATAACTTTACTGTCCTCGGTATGCAATCTACTAATTCGATAATTCTGATGTTACTTAATAAGACTAAATAAGTTTTCACAAAAAATATTTTTGTTTATTCTTATGAACTAGAAGTAATTTTGTTTTTTGTTTTCTAATTATAAAAAAAGTTTAGGCTGATTTTTCGTTTTGTTTCGCATTTGAATTATAAAAGATTACACACAGTCTTACAGTCTTGTTTCATTTATTTTAAATAGGTATTAAATCCCTTTAATTGTTACTTGTAAAGTGTAGGTTAACGAGGACTTGCTATAACAATAAGTAAACCATTTGGATAACATTACAAGATTATAACCTAGTTATCGGAAATGATCTGTCATGTAACGTGTTTTATGCTTAGGAATTCATACAACTAGCTATGATTTTCACAGTTATTTCATAGTTAAAAAACAGCTAAAGTCCAGTAGCGTGTTTATATCATTCTTTTTTTAACTAGTAATCCTACACATAAAGTACTATAAACTCTTAAAGTAACTTAGTCGTTATTAAGCTATGCATTGCGTATTCTGCAAAGTATAAAAACAATACTATAAACACGTTAAGTACTTAGCCGTTATTTAGATATGAACTGGTAATTATGCAACGCTATAAAACGGCAAAGGTATACTTAACGGGGTTTTAAAGGTAAAATCGCTTGCATTTTTGTAATTCTTTGCAACACTAAAACACAAAAACGGTAATTTCTCATAAATATTACATTCGTTTTTAAAATGGTGCACATACAATGTAAGCCTGAATTTAGTTTTAATTTTTGTATAACAGAAGTTCGGAATAAATCTTAAGATTTTCTAGAAATATTTACTTTTAAGTTTTTTGCTCATAACTCAAAACTACAATTTGTGGGTTAGATAGGTTTTAGACAAAGGACGGCAGCATGAGTATCATGACGCTGCTGCCTATCATCAATCTTCCGTAAACACACGGTCAATGACACTTCAATCCCTTAAGCTGGGTTTACACGGGCTTAGTAGCTAATGCTTAGTACTTGTCACTTACACTTGTGAACTGTGTGTAAACATGTTGTATAAGTGCTTAGTATTAGTACAACTGCAAGTGCAAGTGATTAGAAGCCGATCCTATTTACTAAGCGACAAGCACCTACCCCCAACTAAAAATCTACTAATACTTGTCACTTGTCGAGTAGTGTAAACATTTAATGACAAGTGCATTCTGATTAGTGATTAGGTACTTAAAGCAATCGAAGTGTTCTGTTTACTTTGTTTTCCGAGTCAAATTCACAGGAAAATATAATTATGGCGTCGGAAAGATGGAATTCAGAAACTACAATTAAGTTTATTCAGGTGTTCAAATCATTTGAGTGTTTCAAATCATGAATTGCTGGTGTAACTATTTGTAACAAAAAATTAAATTGGTCCGTCGACATCCTCATAAATAGTTTATACTCTCTTTGATCTTCGGTTTCTAGCTCTCTTAACAGATTTGCAGAATTTCCTTCTCTTCTCAGCAACCACTGTCTTGTCAATAAACGCTTATTTTTGAACAAGATTGAAGAGATACAAGATCTGCAAGGAGCAGTCCTTGCAGATCTTGTATTATAGATATTAAAATAATATTAGAGTAATGCCTAAAAATATTTTTTAACACTAGTCGGCGGCGATGATCCATGGCGAGATCTTATAAACTAATACCATTTACTAATACCAATGTGTAGACGGTTCCTTGCCACTTGTCACTGTACATAGAAGTCCCTAATCACCTACACTAATGACAAGTACTAAGCCCGTGTAAACCCAGCATTAGTCGACTCTTACGACACCCACGGGAAGAGTTGGGGTGGTGACAAATGTATTCTAATGCTAGGTTTACACGGGCTTAGTAGCTAATGCTTAGTACTTGTCCTTACACTTGTCAAATGTGTGTAAACATGTTGTATAAGTGCTTAGTATTAGTATAACTGCAAGTGCAAGTGGTTAGAAGCCGGTCCTAATTACTAAGCGACTAGCATGTACCACGAGCTAAAAATCTATTAATACTTGTGACTTGTCGAGTGGTGAAAACGTTATACGACAAATGCATTCCGATTAGTTATTAGGTACTCGGGGGCGATAATCCATGGCGAGATCTTGTACCATTTGGGTCAAACACAAAATCATGTTACGAGTCTTTCCGGTGAACTTTTCAAAAGTTAAAGGCTATGAGAGTAAAATTTCTTATTAAACCCTTATCCTCATTTAAAGGTACTCCTTTCTTATTGAATTATATGATAAAGATCATGACTACACTCCTAACGGTTGTATACTATTTTCCACATGAAAGAGTGGCTCTACCGTTCAGCTGAACACGCACTTTTTCTTTCCTGTGGTCGATAGTTAACAGCCTGTGGACAGGTATAGTAATGATTAATCATACAATGCAATGAACAGGGAGTACGTCTTAACGTAGATTAGGCTATCATAAGAAAATCAAGCTTTAGATTGTCCACCGCAAAAACGCCGAACATCAGTTTGCGTTTGACCCATTTACTAACACCAATGTGTAGACGGTTACTTGCCACTTGTCACTGTGCATATAAGTAATGACAAGTACTAAGCCCGTGTAAACCTAGCATTACTATCGTCACCACACGGCTTAAAGTTGCATAGTTTGCTAGAAAAAAACATGCGTGAGTCCCACTAGCACTTGGTCGGTTTTAAAAATGTAATAGTTCCATGTTAGTTGTTTCTGCCCAGTGAAATGTCCAACTTCGTATGAGTAAACAAACAAACGCTTTTTACGCCTCGAGGGAACATAAAAGATAGCTACAAAGTCCAAATGAAATGCGCCGTTGCCAATTTTAGAAGTCGGCCAGAGCTCTATAATATAAGTGGTTGTAGCTCATGTCTGTATTCAGGAATACTATACTTAAAACTACTTCAACAAGACCTGTTATCATCATCATCATCAGCCCATGTTAGTCCACTGCTGGACATATGCCTCTCCTATTAACTATGCGTCTAGACGCATTAGGGGGTAAATGCCCATAATCGCCACGCTGGGCAAGCGGATTGACGATCGCAGTAATGTGTCCAGTATGATGACGCTGCTGCCCATCATCAATCTTGTAGAATGGTCAGTGACACTTCAATCCGCCGGAGGAGTTGGGGTGGTGACAAATGCATTCTTACTGCCGTCACCACACGACAAAGAACAACACAACAGATGTAAAATAAATAAATAATATGTTAAGACATATTACACAAATCGACCTAGTTCCACGGTAAGCTTAATTCAGGCTTGTGATGTGGGTAGGTAGCAAGCGACTATATTTATATAATTGATTCAGATACAATCATATAGATACTTAAATATTTATACAGCCACGATCAAGAAACAAATATTTGTGACAAATAAATACACAAAAAATGCCCTTGCCGGCATTGTATTTATTTGAAATTCCTGATTCGTAGGCAGGGTAACTACCAACAAAGCTAGGGAGGCTGCCTAAATGTAATGTTTAGATATAATTCTTAAGTACTAGTCTCCTGTTACTTACAAAGCTCTCATTCGTCAGAGAAATGTAATCTGTCCTTATCTTTGATACACGTGGAGAAAAGGATAGTGACAAATTTAAGTGGCGGATACATTTGCGAGTACCCGGGCATTTTGAAACAGGCTGTTAGTCAAGTAAAGCTGTTTAACACATATATATTAGGGCTCTCGGTCGTGTCCGGGTTTCGTGTACCCGTTTCCGTGTACCCGTTTCTTTGCTACCGGGAAACGGGTTTCTTACCCGTTTGGAACGTGTAATTAGGAACCGTGTAATTAAGACCCGGATACCCGTGTCTGATCCGCCCTCAATGTGTAGTGGCACTGGCAATCTAAAACATAGGTTCATAAACATCGGTTTTATATTTGAACAAAGTATTGAACCGCTTTTAACCACTAACAAAGAAAATTTTAAGCTGCGTAATTCGTAAAAAACTTCGAATTTTTCGGTAGGTATTGTTTTGTTTCTGACTTTTTACTAAAAAAACATAGGCTTTTCGAATATTCAATTGCAATGGATCCACAAGACTCAAGCTTGGAAACGTTTCTAACTTGGAAACGTTTCTAAGTGGAAACGTTTCTTGGCGTTTCGTGTCGTTCGGGTTCTTAGTACCGCCGGTGTTAAGGATTCATGTACACGTGTCTGCGGGTAACACGGATACCGGTAGCCCTAATATATATCACTAAAGTTTTTCAAAGTCAATGTTTACATATTGGAATTTAACCGTATTGAACGTTTTGCAAGAACATAAAGGGGTTGACTTGAACAGCAAATAAACTCTGAATCTATTGAAATAACATCTGACAAGGAAATTAAAATTAATCTATGCGATCTTCCTGTAAAACTGGAGTGAAAGTTAATGTGCAGCCTTATTAATCCGGTAAAGAAAGTCAAAAACAAAGTAATAGAGCTATAATGTTTTAAGGGGATATAATCGTATAACTCAGATCGAGACAATTTAGCATTTAAATAAGACACTCGTGTCACGTACAATTCTAATTTCGGTGAAACCCATTTACTCTTCTCTTGATGTCTCAATTTAGTGCTAGAAACTGCAACCAGTACAGTCACGTCTGTGTTGCAGTTGACTTGTGAAATAAACTTCATAATCTTCTTCTAGTCTCTCTAATTTGTAAAGATTTGTAGTTATTTTAGTTTTTGTGCGCTATCGCTATGACAAGGTTTTGTTTGCGTTATCAGCTAATATTTGTTTTTGTGCAGTCAGGACGTTTTGTGCAAGTCGGTTTGAATTTCAAAATTAATAAAAGTTACTTATTGGTTTACAATAATTTTGGCTCAAATTTTGAAATCTACTTTTTTGCAAACGAAAACACATTTTGCTTGCAACAACAACTTTTTACTCAAACTCGAAGCAAATACATACTAACTGTAAACGAAATTCTATGAAAATTATTGATTCAAATGAAATCATATTGACATTTTTAAAACATTTATAACAAGAGTATACACGTTTTATAGACCACAATACTTAGATATAAATAAAATACACTGATGCGAGAACAAATTATCTAGACTAAAGGTACATAATAAAATTCTGTTGGGGTTTTCAGGGAATGGTGAAACACGTTGTATATGGACGGATTCCAAGATGTTTAGTATAGGATTCCTGCTCCGTCTTCGCATTCGAAGGCTCTGATATGCCTTCTGGTGCCTTTTATCCTTATTGAGACTGCTCGTATAACAGATATTTGGACTTTAAGCCAAAAAATTACTTGCGAGTATGGTTTTTCCCATTTTGTACTTAGTTTTGATGCTGTTCTTTTCAAGAAATTGTTGTATTCTGTCCCTATAGCGCCATCACATGAGATGATTAAAGGTGTAAATGAGGCTGTTCGCGAACCAGCAATTTTAAATTAACCTTGTAATAACGGTCGTTAACCGAAATTTAGTTGAGAACCAGACGGGCAATGTAAAAAGTACCCACGGATATAAATTTATGTGACAAGTTCTGTTTGTATAATAAATATTTAAATTATTTCGTAAAAGAACACTTGTTTAATTTCACCCATAGTCGGGGTTGTCACATTGTCAAATTTTCTGTGGCTTGGTCGTATTTTAGATGCTTTGCTCGGCTGTGCTTCTGTGCCGTTTTTTGCCAAGTGAGGGTTGCTGTATGAGAAAGCGTCAGCATTAACTATGCGAACGTCGAAGAACGCTTTCCTTGCGGGTTCCCAAACACTGTTCAGTAATAGATCGCCTATAAGGGCTGGCTGTGTGGCATTGGCATCACGCATTATTGGTTCTATTGTGCCAGTACCCCAAGCTAATTCAGCCCAATTTTTACAATCATCTCGGTGTTGGTCGTGGCCTTGTTTAACTAAACCTCCTTTTAGATACTACTTAGATGATTTCTACTTATGTGGCTGTAACGACAATATATTAATTATGTAGACAAATTGATTTAGTAACGGCTATTATTACCAACTTGGTAATAAACTAATTTTATATTTACTCGATTACGAATCTAGGATATCCAGCTTTTCAATGACTGCTTTTAAAAAACCATCATTTTTAAAAAATCATTAAAATTGAAAGAAAATAAAATACCAAGAAAATTAAATGATTGATATTACTTTATTAATTTAGTATTTGATTAGAAATAAATCGATTTCATAATTCCAAGTTAACATTATAAAATTATTATATTGAGAAACATGAAACGACATATTAAATGGATATTGCATATCTATAGAAACTATATTATTGTCAAGTACTCATATTTTGTTAGTGTATTTAAGTATGAACTCTTCACATTCAGCACCATTAATGTTTTTCTGTTTGGCCTGTAGGTTGACTGGTAGAGAATGCCTTATGGCATTAAGTCCGCCTGTTGTATCTGTATTTTTTACTGTGCAATAAAGTTTAAAATAATAATAATAATAACGAAGGACAAAGCTAGTAAGTACCTTGACTTGGCTCACGAGGTAACCGGCATGTGGGAGGTTGATTCAGCGATCATTGTGCCGATAGTTGTTTCTGCGTATGGTCTCATAGCGAAGAGTCTCGATCAACACCTCAAGAGGCTCTCGCTAGATGGTTAGATCAAGGGTCAGATGCAGAAGGCGGTAATCCTGGACACGACGCGCATAGTCCGGCGGTTCCTCTCCCTGTAGCCCTAACCACCGGCAGCTTGGGTCCGCTCCGCTGCCGGCGGCCCTCTAGGTTAGGTTTTTTATAATGTGTTTATGTTTTGTATCGTTTTTGTATGTTGTATTGTATTTTACTTTTATAAACATATTGTAAAACACCTAACCCGAGACACATAATAAATAAAAAAATAATAACGACCTTGTCTTACACGAACAAAATTCCATAATGTCTAAAATGAGAGTTCTTTCTATTTTCACTTTCATTTCTGTCGCATCGCCATTTGGGCTAAGTGTGCTTTTAAATGTCAGCTGCTCTTTCTATTGTCTTAGCTTTTCAATGTCTGGTTGATAACCGCTCCCTAATGTATAGTTAGTCTAAAACCATTTTATTTTCTTGTTTGTCTATGAAACTTTTGTTCATAGTTGATACCTTTCACCTTCTTTTATTTTTGACAAAAATATTTTATATTTTATTCATCATTTTCAGATTTTTTTTGTGTTGTAATGCTCTCCAAGTTTGTACATGTGTTTATGATATGTGATTATTAAAGGAGGTCCTTCAAACTCTACTCCCTGCTCTATACACTCTGGACCAGTAGCTTGGATTACATTAATGGGACATTTTAGTTAGATAATGCTTTTATTTCTAGCTGACCACCCCATACCTTAGTGTTGACAATTTCATTACAATAATAATTATATTTTAAAAATATATTTTACGAAAGTAAAAATGAAATGAAATACCTTTTCTATCAATCTGAATCCTTGGCAATTTGGACGTTTCTTTCCCTTTATTGAAATTATAAATATTCAATTATAGTTGAAATAATTTTTATTATAATTTTTGCTTTGCCAGCTGGAAAAAGATCTCTACTTCTTGTGATGCTGATTGTTTCATGCTCACGCCGCGTACAGAAAATGATTACTATTTGAGTAGTTGCAATTTAAATCGATGATGTTAATACCCACACGATTTTGTTATTTTTCCCATTCTGCATTAGTAACTAAGCACAAACTTTGGTTACTGCGAAGTTTCAAAAGTGACGGGGACAAATCCATGTGTAATTTTGCAGCAAAGCAAGAATGTAATGGTGACGGGCTTTGTCTTATAAGTCGGATTTATGTACAGCTTCAAGTTTCATTGGAATAATTTTTTTGTGGTAACTTGATTCTGCTTAAAATTTTAAAAATATCATCTACAGATTGTGCGTTTATTTTGTTATCAATAGAACCATTCAATGAATTGTGTTTACATTGTGATAATTTTAATTTACCCATTTTCTTGATTCAAATAGTTATCATCTTAATGTTTAATCATGGTTGTGTTATAACACTCAACAGAAATATTATTCCAAGGAATATCCAATACTTGCCCTTAAGATATGACCTTTCAACTACGAGGAAAAACCTTTACCTATATATACCTTATCTTTTATAGCTTTCGTTTTCTCAAACGTTTCCTTCACCGAAAATCTGTCTATTAAATCAGCAGAATACAGCTCACAACTTTCGAATGTACTCATAGCCGTGCATCCGGAAGATCAGACGAGGCAAACGAACCGTCTGGATTGATGCCAACTCGCCCAAATGGAACGGCGAAGTGAAAAGCGTAACAGGAATACTTTCGCTAGTACAGTTACCATCAATACACATGAATCATTTTAACTCTTTGGGAGTTCTTGCTACTTCCAATTTTATTAGGATTATGATCAATGTAATTCATACGAAGCAGTGTGGAAAATTCAACGTCTCAGTTTTGCATCTTTTTAGTATTGGGCAAAAATTTGTTTTATCTAACCGATTGATTTCTGCAACCTGTATTTCTCAAACTATTTGTGTTTTTTGTTAATTATAATTTTAAAATATTGATGATGATGTGATTATGGCAGCTGTATTTTTTTCTCCACTGGTTGCATTCTCCAGTTTTTTTTATAGTCCATTTCAAATACGAAGACCCGATGCCATTCGAAACTTTTGTCATTTAATTGGTCCAGTACAAATTGGCACATGTGGTACACCGATGTATGCATAAAATATCACGCCCAAAAGGGCCTGGCCAGGTCTCATTTGTTATCACTGATCCTATTGCTGACGCCTAATGACTTTGTTAAGTGGAATCGGGCCTTCTTATCTGAAATGGACTTTACCAGGATAGTTTTTTGACCTAGTACTGTGAACTTCGAATTTAGTAAATTTCGAGGATTTTTCTCTGTCAAAAGACGGCCATTACTAAGAAACAAACATTTGTGATAAATAAATACACAAATAAGTCTCTCGCCGGGATTCGAACCCAGAACTTTCGGCTTCGTAGGCAGGGTCACTACCAACTAGGCTATGAAGGCTGTTATGTTCTCAGTCTTTTCAGTTCCTAAAGAGTTTTCAAGTAACAGTTTTCGTATCAAGTATTTATTAAATACCCTCTCACCATTATGAAGTTTCAGCACCAAAAGTGATATAAACATTTGAAAACTCAAAAATAAATTGAATTCTTGTGTAGAAATTTCGACTTAAAGATTTTGATTAAGTCTGTTCTCAAGGACTCGACGAATTGTGTGATTACTTTCTTCTTGAAATTCGATTTCGTTTGGTTCATTAAACTTTGCTTAATTACAGATTAAAATGACTGCTCTTAGTTTCTGAGTCTTAGGAACTTCGGCTGTTTGAAAAACGGTTTGGGGAAGTGTATTATTTTGCGCAGGGATATCTACATAATAAATATATTTTAATCACACTTGCTGTCTAAGCGCACCATTGCTTGCGTGCGTAGCGGGAGTAATAGAAAAGTGCAATTACCTAGGGAGTAATAGAAATGTCAGTACGTCATTTACAGTACATTGTGCATCAAGGGAGGTAAGTACGGAATTACTAACGAGAATGTTGGAAGCCCGACGCCGTTCGGCAGAGGGCTTCTATGACTCGAGTTAGTATTCCGCTTACCGACCGTGATGTAAGCATACAATGTTTTTCATTACACTTGCCAACCAAAAAATAAGTTTTAATACATGATATTATTAAATGAGACATTTCTATTACTCCCTAGGGAATTTCACTTTTCTATTACTCCCGCTGCGCGCGCAAGCAATGGTGCGCTTAGACAGCAAGTGCGATGAAAATAATATGTCACATTATGTCTTAAAACTTATTTTTTCGTCGGCAAGTGTGATGAAAAACATTGTATGCATCACGGTCGGTAGGCAGAATAATATTAATTCGAGTCATAAAAGCCCTTCGCCTAACGGCGTCGGGCTTCTGACACTCTCGTTAATAGTTCCGTACTTACCTCCCTTGATGCACAATGTACTATTGTATAGTTACTCTCTTAAGTTTTCTGTGAATTCCCGTAAACATATATTCGCTATCAGATATATCGTTCAGCATTAAAAAATATCTGAACACGCCTTTAAGGCCATTACGATAGAGGTGTGTTTCGTCGCGAGTACTAGAGAGAGGCAATACTTCAATCGGATAAGACTATAGTTTCTAAGTAGAAAATAAACTTTGAATTTGAACCACTGTGAACCACTGTCAGGAAAAGGACCACAAAACACTGACATCAGCAATAATAATAAGTGGTTGAACATTCGTAATGCAGTTATATATTTCAGAATGGTTGTCTGAGGTACAAATAGCAATGTATGTACCGAGGAGAAGTTTCATAAGATGCGAAACTTCTATACAGAATGTTCTCGGCAATTTAAATTTTACAAGCAATCTAATCATGCCGAAACCGTTGTATACATACATGCCTTTTAAGGTATATTTTATGCCTTGTTTACTCAATTATGAAATACAGTATTCTTCATAACACTTTCATAAGTTCTTATGGAAATATTCTCAATGAGAATTTACTCATTCATGTGTTTTTTACATTAAAGATATTGAATTGAATTGAATTGAACTCTTAAATTCTTATGAAAGTTCTCGGAAATTTCCGAGTATATTCCCGAAATTTTGAGAATGTCCTGCAACTTGTACATTGCTAGGTACTAATAACCAAATCGTAAACATATTTTTAGAGCCACTGAACCTACCTTTGGCTTTAGGTAACAAAAGATAATTAAATTACGTCGCCAAAGAGTGTCGCCTTTCGAGGATTCCAGAAAATTGCCGAACCCGACCCAAAAGTAGAAGCTATTGTGTCGCCTAATTTGTTTGAAAATTACAGCTGTTACTTATTCAACGGCCTCTGTAGCTAGTCGCTAGTGTCGCGAAGCTGGAGTATCATCATCATCATCATCATCATCAACAGCCTATGATAGTCCACTGCTGGACGTAGGCCTCTCCTATTAACTATGCGTTATATACACGCTGGGCAAGCGAATTGGCGATCGCAGTAATGTGTCCACTATGATGACGTTGCTGCCCATCATCAATTTTTTATCAAATAATGGTTAGTGACACTTCCATCCCTTAGTCGATCAATCAATCAATCAAAGCGTTTATTTGTAAACATAGGTATTTACAGTATGTGGATGGACAAGAATTTCAGAAGTTCTCATATGCTTTACCCAGAGGTGTACAACAACTAGTTACAACAATCATTGTGTAGATAATCAATACAATCAATAATACAAATTAGTTAGAAATAAATTATTAGTAAATGTCACGTTTTAAAATTATAAATTATTCTTACGATACCCGCAGGTGGAGTTGGCGTTGTGACAAATGTATTAATTCTTACTGCCACACGGCTTAGGGCAAAAAACATTTAACAAAACAATTTGAGTAGTTCCACAGAAAAATCGATAAATTTTCTTTGGTTATGACATCTAATATTGATAATATATTTCAAAATATCTGTTAAGTTGATTTTTATGTAGATACGCATTCACCAGAGCTATTAATGAGGTATTGTCATACCCCCGACAATATTATATTTATTTCCATACTTTCAATCTTGTAAGTTCAAATAAATTCATTAAACATCTAGGGTAAAATCCGCGATGTCATGACATGTCCCACCTTAGCCTAATTCGAGTGAATGGTACTCGGGCTTTGTTCCAGCTAACGCCCAAGTGGCGACATCATGCAACCAACTCGTTAGCATATCTATCTATCGTAATTTAAAAAGCCGTATGTTGATATGAAACTCTTATGGAGTTACGGCATTTTGGTTTTGAACGACAACGTCTGACAACGGACCGTGTACCAGGTATACCTTGTGACGTTAGAATAGAGTCGCGATTTGAAACGTTGATACATGTGGAATTGTGGATACATGTTTGCTTGATAAAGTTGAATAATGATTGTAAGTTGAAAACGTGGAGTCTAATGACTAGAAAAATATAATCGGCAAATTATTTACTTTGGTGACTCATAAAATTTTCATGAAAAATTACGTCGTCTTTTAATTGCACGACCGTCCTTAGAACTCTACCGAAAATAGTACATTTCGATACTAGTGCGGAAAGTCATGTCATTACTTCACGAGCCCCGAGATAGCAAGACTCGGGACACGTCGGCAGCGCATAGGCGATTTTGTCACTATGTCCATGGGCCTCAGTTCCTGCTTTCCATTCAGGTGGGCTGAGAGCTCAGTTCTATCTTCGTCACATAAAAAAAAGTGTCAACTTACGGCTGTTTTTCCATCAAGTGACATCAAGATACGATATTGGGAAAGTATACCAGCGATTCGCTGTGAAGGTGACACTTGACCCCAGTATCGTATTGTGTAAGTTCAATGACCTGGTTTAGTACGTCCAAAATTAGCAACATAGACATGAAGCCGTGCTTGTTCGATATTGTATACGTATGTGTAGGTGAGGGTGTGTCCCCGTTATAAATGGACGTAGTTTAGTTAAAAGGATTCAATTTACAAATATCAGTCAGATATGGCCGTGTGGTGACGGCAGTAAGAATACATTTGTCACCACCCCAATTTCTCCTGCGGGTGTCGTAAGAGACGACTAAGGGATTTAAATGTCACTTACCATTATTGATAAAATATTGATGATGGGCAGCAGCGTCATCATAGTAGACACATTACTGCGATCGCCAAACCGCTTGCCCAGCGTGGCGATTATGGGCATTTACCTCCTAATGCGTTCATGCGCATAGTTAATAGGAGAGGCCTACGTCCAGCAGTCGACTATCATAGGCTAATGATGATAATATAAGTAAAATTGTACAGTCGCCATCAGATATTGTACTTAGACAAGAACCATGACTGAGAAACAAATAATTAGTGCAAGAAGCGGTAAATTTTTTGACAGGTCGAAGCTTGGAAGGCGGACTCCACTGAAAAACGTTGTACGATACTCTTGTGAAATTCGTAACTCTTCTCGATTTCGTGGTAACGGCAGTAAGAATACATAAATTGTCACCACCCCAACTTTTCCCGCGGGTGTCGTAAGATCTGACTTAGGAATTTAAGTGTCCCTGACCATTCTTTGATAGAAGATGGATGATGGGCATCAACGTTATCATGGTGAACACATTACTGCGATCACCAATCCGCTTGCCCAGCGGGGTGTTTATGGGCTTTTACCTCCTAATGCGTCTATACGCACAGTTAATAGGAGAGGCCTACGTCCAGCAGTGCACTGAGATAGTGATCTGATGATGTGTATCGTAATATACTATTATGATGAATGTACAAAACGAAAGGGATTTGAACCGAGGACCTCTGGCTACGCGGGCAGAGTCACCAGGTAGTGACCGACTGAGCTACTGAGGTCATAGAACCATTTCTCATAGGAATAAATAAATAAATATTTTTTAAATAAATATTTTTTGGACATCTTTACACAAATCGACCTAGTCCCATGGTAAGGTAATGGTACTCAATTAAGGCTTGTGATGTGAGTACCAGGCGACGATATGTATAATAGATAGATACATATAGATACTTAAATACCTAGACAGCCATGACCAAGGAACAAATATTTGTGATAAATAAACACACAAATAATGCCCTCGCCGGGATTCGAACCCGGAACCTCCAGCTTCGTAGGCAGGGTCACTACCAACTAGGCTACGGAGGCTGACAGGAATCAACTATCATTCGAGAAATGAGCTCAAGACTGTAAATATTTCCCTAGTTATAATAAGCCTTAATGATGTTTTATACACACAGTAATTAATGAAGCGTTTCTTGAATTTCCCCTTTCATTATTATGCATGTCTAGTCATTAATCAAAATATTCATAATGAACACCATGTGCGCACAATTTACGTATAGGTATATGTATTATAAATGTAAGTTCATTTAACGCGTCATCTTAGGCTGTTTTGGTGAACTGGAAATGAGGTTAATCTAAAATCTAGTATTACGAGTAGGTATTGTAGGTAATTTCACCACAGTTGACGTGATTTAAGTGATACATATCTAAGTAAAGCACGAATTGCGAAAAAATTAAGTGAATGATTTAATGTAATTTGCATCAAAATATAGAAGGCTTGAGCAATCAATCTTACTGTATGTTTTGTCGTTATGACATTTGCTATCAGTACTAAAATGCTATCAGTTTCATCTGTTATTATTATGTATATGTATGTAATTTATGTTTATATGTTATATTATATTTCCATATGTGTATAATTTACTTTATATTGTGTTTTTTTTTAATATTAAATTATCAGTTAAGTTATACTATTTACCCTTTTTTTGTAACTTTAACTCTGCATTTATCGCACCGCCTACATATATTATTTTCTTCTTTGCCCGAAGGTTGACTGGTAGAGAATGCCTTGTAGCATTAAGTCCGCATTTTGTACAATTGTATTTTTCTTTATGTGCAATAAAGATTAAATAAATAAACAAATAAAAACTAACATTAATTTCAAATTAAAATCATGGATCTCAACTCTTGTGAAGCTACCTAGATAGATGGATTAATTTGTTTCTTCATGAAAATTACATCTGTTTGTTGCTTTTGTAAATTCGTGTTGTTTTTCACAAAAAGATCTACCATTAGGTATCGTCTGCGGGTATCGTGCACAATAAAAAAACATACTACATAAAACGACACATTTTCATATATCAATTCAGGTCATTCATCTCCATTTCAGTGTTGTTTAAATATTCAAAACGCTCTGTTTAACGTTTTCCGTCTTAAAGTAATTAACTTTCCTAATTTACTTATACCTTTATTCTTTCTTGAAACGTTCGTTTGACATTGACAAAGGTAAGGTAATGAGCTGCGGGAATCTAATTATGAAGTTTGAAATTATTCGTATAACGGATCTCTCACTTAGGCACTGGTCTCACCGGGAGCTACTAATCTATGAACTATGGGCTATAAACACGAACAAAAGATACACACTTCCGCGTAAAAAAAAGAGACACGGCGATACTCGCCCGGCGGTGATAGCTGATAGTTGGGCGAGTATCGCCGTGTCTCTTATGTTCGTGTTTATAGCCCATAGTTCATAGCTTATTAGTAGCTCGCGGTGAGACTAGTGTCGTACCCTGAATACCTCAATAGTAACGCGCAATGCCGATAGTAAGAATACAGTTTTTAGCACTCTAACTCTTCCCGTGGGTGTCGCAAAAGTCGACTGAAGGTTGCATTCAGACCAAACTAGCATTCGCTATTCTATCACCCAATCTACGAAATCAACGAATCACGTTTTGTGTAACGATCGAATTTCGTAGAGTAGGGGGTTAGAATAGTGAATGCTCGTTTGGTCTGAATGCACCTTGAGGGATTTAAGTGTCCCTGACCATTCATTTATTAATGGTTGTTGATACAATCAGCATAGTACACATTACTACGATCGTCAACCCGCTTACTCCTTATGCTTATGTGCGTATAGTTAATAGGAGACGCCTACGTCCAGCAGTGGACTGAGATGGGTATTTCTTATTTGTTGTTACAGTCATGTACTGTAGGTTAACGTAACCTAAACTGAATTTACTATATTTTTGTATATGAACAGAAAGCTCGACGCAGGAGCTATTACACAATTAACTATCAAAATGCTGGACTTAAGCCTAGAGAGTCTTACTTAACTTTCGAAGATGATCGTGCACAAGTCAAACTAAATAAGAAATTTTCGTTCTTTTATCTTTGTCTTGTGAGTTTGTACGTAGTGTTGTGTTTCCTTCCGTCCCTTTACAAAATGGTCCCAACGGAAGACCAGCGCTGGCTGAATACTCGTAGCATCATGCTGAGAAAGGCCCATTTCGTGACACTATATTTATTTACTGTCATCACATCATCAGCCTATGTTAGTCCACTGCTGGACGAAGGCCTCTCCTATTGACTATGCGTATAGACGCATTAGCACGCATTAGATTGGCGATCGCAGTAACGTGTCCACTATGATGACGCTGCTGTCCATCATCAATATTTTATCAAAGAATGGTCAGCGACACTTCATTCCCTTAGTCGACTCTTACGACACCCGCAGGATGAGTTGGGGTGGTGAAACATGTATTCTTACTGCCGTCACCACACGGCCGTAAGAACTACTGTAAAGTGTAAGTGTCATGATAGAATGTTTTGATTTTGAGTTTGTAAAAATAGCAGCTCCAGTACTCACCCAGCGTGCGGAAGACAATAGGTCTACTTCTATACTTGTGGCCTCCCCACAGGGCTGCAACGGTGACCTGGTACTGCGTATCAGCCTCCAACCCGCTCAGAATGACTGCATCCGAGTTCCCTGCGACTTCCAGGACGACTCTGTAACTAACGTGCCATCAGTCAATTTCGTTGTATTCTAACTACAAGGTACGGAAGAAGGAAGAATGAAGAAGGAAACGCGGCATTTATTGGGATCGCTTGATCATGGAGCTTGTATTGAACTTAGACTTGTTTTCTGTAAGATGTATTATAGCTTGACAAATTTGTGATATTCTCACTATACTAATGCACACTCAAACCAGAACCATAAGCTATCTAGAACTATGTCAAAATGGCAAGTAGTGAGAGATATCTTCCATTTTGATTTAGAGCGGCACTGTGACACTATGATGCACTGTGATACACTCGCAGTCAATAAATACGGGACAGGTGGATTGTTTCATGGAAATTACTGGAAACATGCTGATTACAAATATTTATAATACAAGTGGAACCGTTTTTAACATCAGATTGTATTGGAATTTCCATAAAGTTTTCACCTGATCCGAAAAACACGGAACTTTATCATTAGATGACTTCGTAGATATAAAAATAGCAACTCATGATTAAAAAAACTCGAATTACCATACATTTTATGTGGTTTTCTTAAACGGCGTACATTTTTGTGTCTACAGACCGACCTAACGACAATTTTAAAGTTTTTGTGGATTTATTTATAAATTTAGGGAAATTCCAATAGGTACAACCTGATTTAAAAATAGGTTTTACTTACACTATAAACATTTTGAAAAACCAGTATTCATTGACCGAGTGCGTAGTTTTTGAGTGGCCTATGTTTCCAATTTGTCGTTCGTGGTCGTTAGTAACACGAGATGATTAAAAAGATTGCATTTCATTTTTTTTTCATTTATTATATTATTTGATATAGAATAAGAATTAGTAAAAAAGTTTTAAGTTAAACGATTTTTATGGCACCAAAAACTAGTAAATAAAAATTAGTTGTAACTAACCGTAGATGCTACTTTCTGTAGATTAGTCATGTGAAACTATTAAGTATCACTGTAGTATTATTCCCAAGTCGGATGCTGAAAGCCACGTTTAGCCTCTATGTCAGTGGATTAAGCGTTAATCGGAAACTTTTACCAAACTGAAATAAAAACGTAGGGCGTACGCAATTCTGATTAAGTCACTATAGTTTTTAAGAACACACATAGAAATCAAGACAGCAATAGTGTAATAAGTTTTGTTCTGGACTTGATAAAAGTTATTTACCTCTGTAGAAGTGTTGGAACAGATGGATGTTTAATTCCAAATTAAAGCTACAATACATATTTTGAACTTGTATGTTTCTTTATAATAATGCCCCACGTTTTTATTTCAGTTTGGTAAAAGTTTCCGATTAACGCTTAATCCACTGACATAGAGGCTAAACGTGGCTTTCAGCATCCGACTTGGGAATACTACAGGGATACTTAATAGTTTCACGTGACTAATCTACAGAAAGTAGCACCTACGGTTAGTTACAACTAATTTTTATTTTCTAGTTTTTGGTGCAATAAAAATTGTTTAACTTAAAACTTTTTTTACTTATTTTATTTTCAAGTTTTTAGTGCAATTGTTAAGTTAATTTCCGATACTATACTTACTTATTCTAGATCAAAGATGTTGTTTGTAATATGCAATACAATTAGGCATGCTAGCGTTTAACTCTCGCGCTTTAATTACGACACATATGTTAACGTAATGGACATTATTTTATGTGTAAGTATCGAGAGGGAATCCCTGCTGAATAGATATTTTTAGAAACCCGACACTAAAACAATTTCAGCTACGATCGAGGAAGTCCTCGATATAGCGTCTTGAGGAATATCCGATTATTCTGGAATAGTTCGGTAATTAGTTAGTTTTAGGGACCCCTATCAATCATATTCGGGTGGTGTATAAAGGTTTCAATGACCTTTGACCTAATTATGTAAGTTTTTGGGTATTTTACTTTATCCTAATAAAGTCTGCCATTTTTTGGCACCAACCCTAAAACCACCTCCTGTTAAAAAAAATTGCAGAGCAGTTCAAACTTGAAAACAAATCAGTTTGACTTATAATTTGTACCTACTTATACAGGGTGCTCGCGAGGAACCCGCAAGATTTTAATGCTGAATTCCTGATCATATTTAGAGTATTATAAAATTTCTTGGATTCGGCTTGGTTCCAGAGATAATTAACCTTTTTTCGGAAAAAGTTTTTCGACGTAACGCGTCATACAACTTCTTTTTGATTACAATGCTACCACAATGTGTTCTAATATTACCACACCTTCTGCTTGGCAATCAAAAAATAAAATAGACTTGACGAAAAAACCTGTTTCTAAAAAAAACGTTTAAAAAATTAACTTTAATAATTGTTGTTACGATAAAAGTATTGGAAATGTTAAAAAAAGAAAAAATTTTTTTTTGTGGAATTTGATGTTAGGTCTCATTATATTTTTTGTTTATTTTGATGTCTAGAATGCATAGTTAAAATCTTGCGGTTTCCTCGCGAGCACCCTGTAGATCTAAAAGCGAGTTAAAATTACAAAACTCAACCTTTCTACTCTGCCTTAAGGTAAACTGTCAAAGATTTTCGTACATTATATTATTTTCGGTTCAATGAATTAAAAAATATGTTAGTATGAAAATCAACGGCTTTCATTTACAGCCTCTAATTAAACATACAGCATTTCACATGCACTAACACAATAACAGTATTTTACCCAGTAACATTTCAAGTAACGGTAATTGTTACTTGTAATAAATAATAGATACAACATTATGTATACATGGAAGAACATAAAACTAATTTAAGTATAATACAACTATCAACATAATCATATAAGGCGATCCCAGTGAATGCCACGGAATAGAGAAAAGAAGAAAGAAGAGTTTCACGCACATTTAAAGCAAAGAAGTTAAGGCAAAGCTTTAAGGAAAGGGGTCCTGCCTCTTCGCAGAATTTCCATTTTACCGAATATCACTTGTCGAACAACGTTTTGCAATGATTTTCACTTTCAATTGCATTTTCACTGACCAACTAGGTTTGGTAGAATTGGAATATACTATGTATAGGTAATAATATGCGGAAGATACTTCTGACCTGCGAAACGTTACAGTTGGCAACTGATATATCGGCGAAATGATATTTTGTGAAATGTTGGTTGGGAATCGATATTCGGAAAATGACTTCCGCGATAATTGAGAGAGCCATAAAGAAAATTATGACTTTTATGTCTCCACATTAGTTTTAGGATTTAGAATTACTTGAAATCCTAATAGGTGTAAGAGGGTCCTCTATCCATTTTTTTTCTATTCACTTTACTACCGAAACCGTACTCGCTACAAAGTGCTACAAAATGTATTACTAAAATAGTCTAGGTAGGTAGGTTCCTTATTACTAGTGCAAAGTTAGAATTATCATGAAAATAATGTCATCATCATCATCATCATCATATTCGCCCACTGCTGCTGAGGCCTCTCTTCTTGTACGCCACTGGTCCCGGTCCTGAGCTAACCTGATCCAAAAGTGACCCGTATTCTTCCGAATAGCGTCCACCCATCGAGCGGTCGGAGAATAATGTACTCATAGATAACTATTATAGTTGCCGATTTCTAAAAATGACCTTTTGACAGTTTAGAAATGAGCCTTATATGTATGACGTTAAGACTATGGGAAAAATGGTGAGTCTTACCCTCATATTCATAAGGATCAATCTATAAGTTAATTCTTAGAAATGGGAAACTATACATGTTGATATTTCATTTTGTAGATCCCTCATAATTGTGCTAGAAAAGTATCTGGGTATAAGGGCGCGGCTCGACTGACGCGGAGCGGAGCGGAGCTGTGCAAAATTGACAAATTACATTCTTCAAATTCGAATTCGAAACACTGTGATGCGGTCTCATTGGCCAAGCTCCCAAAGCTCCGCTCCGCTCCGCTCCGCGTCAGTGGAGCCGCACCCTAATGTTGGTTAATAGGTATATTAGATAAATAGGTGAACTACAAATATCGTCATTTCGTTCCATTATATTTCAAATAATTACTTCAATATTCACGTCGCCATCTCAAAATAGTCAGCTTTTCTCACTCACATCACAATTATTTTAATTAGAACTTGCATTGTGATGACGCAGAGGCTTCAAATGACGTAAATACTATGAATAAATATACTATTAGTATCGAGTTAAATATGAAAATAACTTCGGTTATTTTTAGACGTGGTTATTAAAACGGCTTCCAATTAAAACTAGGGTAAGGTGGTAAAGATAAATATTATTACGAGTTTCAAGTTTACAGCTAAGTCCTCGCGTGCCTACTATACGGTCACATTTCGAACTTCGGCTTCGTTTTTAGATTTAATAATAATGGCATGGTTCGTAATTACAGATTTCAATACCTCTCATAGTTTGTAACTTCCCCATACAAAGTCAAAGGGCCGGCGGCGGCACTGAAGAATTGAAAATTTAAACTTCTTTTAGAAGTTTTAGATATCATGTTTCTAACCGATATCCAAAAAAAATTACGAAATTTAAATTTTTCTAAAAGTCAAAGTTCGATTCCTGGGCCGAGTACACGTTTTTGTGAGTTTATGAATGCAGTTTTTTCTTTTTACTAAAATCGATCTCATGGTTCGTAAGACAAGATTTCGCTATATGTCATGGTTTCCAAAACCTCCATACTGACCCATTTGGATTGATCACTCTGTAATCTCTGTATATTATAATTAACTGAAATGCACTGCGAAATAGTATACTCCACTAATGGATGGAGAGCCTGAATGTATCCGGTTTCTCCTGCCCACAAAAAGCATTTGTAGCTAGCAAATATAGTACCTTTAAGGAGTTTCAGGTAGGATCTAAGGATGATCATCAACTGGGTAGAAGAAATGTATTCTCTTAAAACAATAAAAAAGTGGAATGCTTTTTAGCTTTGTTAATTAACCATGCGCATTATAAAAATACGATAATTTTTAATATTAATAGTAATTTTTTTCTTAATATTTTTCCTTTTTTATTTGTTTGGTGAACTAGTTATTTTTATATATTTTAATAGTACATTGTGCATCAAGGGAAGTACGGAATTACTAACGAGAGTGTTAGAAGCCCGACGCCGCAGGCGGAGGGCTTTCAAAAACTCGAGTCAGTATTCCGCTTACCGACCGTGATGCATACAATGTTTTTCATCACACTTGCCGACAAAAAAAATAAGTTTAAGACAAAATATTATTGAATGACGTACGACCATTTCTGTTACTCCCTAGGGAATTTCACTTTTCTATTACTCCCGCTATGCATGCAAGCAATGGCGCGCTTAGACAGCAAGTGTGATGAATATATCTTTACTCGTTCAGTGTAAGTAGTGGGTGTCCCTCTTTTTCTCCTCCCATTAAGTGTTCCTTCTAAAATATGTTTTATTTATAAGTATTTTAATTATTATATTGAAATTGTTGATTCAGATTTGTACCTATTGCGCCTTCGCAATATTTAATGTCAATCTAAAGTTCTAAACCTTTAGTACTAAAAGCCTACAAATCGATAAGAAAGTTTGGTTTGACGTAGGAACAAACTTTATTTCCGAACCCATCACAACACGACTTATTCTCAAACGAATGTTCATGTGCCAATATAATGGCAATTCATGATACTGATAAGTATTAATTTGTGTTAGTTTTTAGCAAAACGTCCCACTTTGTCGCTTACCATAAAGACGAGATTACCTTGTATCTTCATATGGATATACTGACAAAGCGGCTTTATGGAAAACGACAAAGACATTAATTGTTATTTATTTCATAATAGTACATTCAATCACACATAATTGGTATAACACTACTTATTGAAAATAATCAATAATATATAAAAAAAACATATAAATTAAAGGAACCTACAAATAAAAAATCTCTCCCAAATCGCTGCCAATGGGCAGTGTGCCCAGAAGGCTGGCCGCATTGCCACGTTGTACGGCAATGCTTATTCGCTGAGCGAAATATTGACCAGCCTTCTGGTCATCAGTGGCATCTATCAGGCGTGAGGCTATATCTCTGTATAGACGACGCGCATTGGGTCCCCAAGGCCCCAGCGTTTCGACCTCAAACGCCTCAAACATATAGCCACTGCCGAAGGTTGCATATTTGCGGCGTTTGAGGTCCTCCGCTTTGGATGCAGCATGGAAGGTGGGACGGCGCGAGGGTGTCTACACATGTAGCGTCCCATACCAAGGGGCGTCCCATCTTCCAAGCCACCAGTGTCATGCCGTCGGGCCTCTTGCCATCGTCCCTCGCCAGCCCAACGGGCTCCAGGACGGCGGGAACTTTCACGCTGACAAGGGCCCGTCGGATAATGTCATTAATGCTGGCGTGCCGAGGTTACGACAAAGTGGGCCGTTTTACTAAACTCACTCACATTTAATGGAATATTCATCAATGTTTATTCCATGTTCTTTCCGTGGACCCTTCAATTATCAAAAGAACGAGTACCTACGATGTATGTACATGTCAACTTCAGATGTGGAATGCGGATCACATTGAAAGTAAAATCATACACTACAAAAAACTAGCACTCGACTAAAACCACAAAGGAAAAACGCGTATTTTTTTAATCAGTTACAGAATAGAGAATAAGGCCCATGGTGTCGTGCCACAAAGCCGCCGCGATTTCCGCCGGAAGCTATTGGTGAAACCACATCCGGTGCCCGCCCCGCCATTTCCGTTCTTTTTTCCATGGCTAAGGTTTCATTTTTACAAAGAAATGTATGATTATGAATTTACAAGCCGAGTATCGTGTCAAAGTGTGTAAAATGAGGTTACGGTACTTTATTTTCAGGGTTCTCAAGGAAAATTACAGTAATTATAAAGTTTAATGAGAATTGAAACTTCAATATTATAGAAATATTATTTTTCAACATTACTGCGATCGCCAATACGCTTGCCCATGCGCAGCGTAGCAATTATGGGCATTTACCTCCTAGTTAGTTAACTGGGCTTTTTCCGCAACTCGACATCCATCGTGCCTTTTTTGCGTGATAGCGAGATACCCCTATTCCAACCATCCAAGCTCTTCAACGAAACTCAGTGTGTGTTTCAGGTTGCTGAATGCCTCCTTTAGTGTGTTTGGAGTCCCTAAGTGCCTACTCCTGTATACCTCTACCTGTTTACAATCTAGAAGAATATGTTTTGCTGTTTCCTCCTCTTCCATGCAGGCCCTGCATATCGGACTGTCTGTTTTGCCCATATTGTGCAGGTGCTTGCTTAATGTGTTGTGTTCCGTGATAAATCCTACCATTTACCTCCTAATGCGCATAGTTAATGAGAGAGGCTTACGTCCAGCAGTGGACTGAGATAGGCTGATCATGTTTTATTTTTATGAATCCTACGATGATACGAAAGCACCTGTTGCTAGGCGGAGAGGACTTTTTATCTGCCGATTGCTAAAATCGTGCATAGTTAAAGCCCTTAACGAAAACAAAACATAACATCATAATTTTTATGTTACATAATTAAATTTTATGTAAAGACTTTTGGCTGTGAGAAAAGGCGACAAGATCAAATGTTCTATGACCGAACAACAATACGCGCTTACATTTTTTTAAATTTGACGCTTTTTTCGACTGACAAAGGTTGACGGACAGAGTACGCACTATAATTATTATGTTATGACTGACTTTCATAACACAATTGACGCAATCGTGATCTTTGT
Source organism: Thaumatotibia leucotreta (assembly GCA_025490895.1). Taxonomy (NCBI): domain Eukaryota; kingdom Metazoa; phylum Arthropoda; class Insecta; order Lepidoptera; family Tortricidae; genus Thaumatotibia; species Thaumatotibia leucotreta. The sequence goes on along the minus strand of JALPQI010007497.1, from coordinate 21,418 downwards.
TTTAGTTAAGGCCTTAACTATGTATTTTATTTGTATATCTAGTCCTGTATTTTTATTTGTCATTTACAGAGTCGTGAAAACACCTGTAAGAGGGACCTTACAAATGTCAACATAAGTCTATATTGTCTATAATTATGTCTATTTCCTATAAACGCATTCGGGCATACACGCAGTGCGTTTTTGGATTTTAAGACACCTCGTGTTTACAAGGCGTAATGAAATACATGGCTGCCAACCTAATTTTAAATGTAATTTCTGATGAATACCATAGAGGAGCTTTCTTTTTTAATTTTGACGTCTCTCGCCCGACCATGGTGATTAATAAAAATTTGTTTGTCTAAGAATATTTCCCAAATTTAAAATTTTATTTGAAAATAAGTGTGTGGTTGTAGAAAAATTGTGTGCAATATTGTTTAACTGAGTCAAAAAATGCTAGTGGCGTCTTTAATAACAATTTTTGGCTTCGCCTCAAATTGTTACCCACGCCACTCATCTTTTTTGACCTCTCTTAATCAAGGGTTGCATAAAATACTACATTCAAATTTTCCCTTATTTTCCCTTTTTGTATTCGGCAAGACTTATTAAAATTATAAATGAGTTTTTCCAAAATCACATGCAAAGAAATTTACAGTAATACACAATTATAAAACGGACCATTGTGTCGAAATACAAGAACCGCAATAATACAACAAAACAGGAACAATAATTTAATTACACCCGAATTTTCGCCACAGATTACATGACATAAAACATCCTTAGCCTTCGGGGCAACGCTTTATCATTGAAATGGGGCAAAACACAAATAAATCGGATTATTCTTGTGTGAATGCTCTTATTACACTTGTAAGATTTATTGTTAGAAATCGACAATTACAATAAAGATTTGACAGAACTAAATAATATTTTCTTCGGTTACCGCGAGGATTACACATGAAATAAAACTATGAAAACGGATAAACTCGCGTACTTATATTAACTAATTTTAACTTCATTCCGACGTTTCGAACATCATCCATCCGCAGACCACGAACCCGGTAAAGTGTTCGAAACGTCGGAATGAAGTAAAAATTAGTTAACATACGCGAGTTTATCCGTTTTCATTTCATAGTTTTATTTCAGAACTAAATAAGTTTTATATGTAATGTATGTCGTTAAATCTATCAGTAAAATGGTGACTTTTACACTCACACACTTATACTAAGGGTTGATCTACTCGTATATCTGTCAAATTTTTTTGCTGGTGATAGGACCTCGTGCAGGGTCCGTCCGGAGCTACCACCGTCATACGCGTTAATCTGTCGCTAAATAGCAGTGTTTGCACTGCTGTGTTTCGGCTTGGTGGTAAGATATAGCCGGTGTAATTACTGGCATAGATAGAGGCAATCCATCTAAGTCCTCAGGGCAGGGTAGGCAGCACATAGGCGATTTTCTGATCACTATGTCCATGGGCCTCAGTTCCTGCTTTCCATTAGATGGGCTGCGAACTCAGTTGTCTACCTTTGTCAAATAAAAAAAAGTTCGTTCTGAGATCTCAGAGCTAAACACGGTTTTTATTTGCTTCACTTGCAACTAGGTATGTAAGTAAACTAGGTATGTTTGCCGTGTGGTGACTAAATACATTTGTCACCACCCCAACTCCTCCAGCGGGTGTCGTAAGATTCGACTTTGAAGTGTCACTGACCATTCTTCAAGATTGATGATGGGCAGCAGCGTCATCATAGTGGACACATTACTGCGATCGCCAATCCGCTTGCCCAGCGTGGCGACTATGGGCATTTACCTCCTAAGGCGTCTATACGCATTGTTATTAGGAGAGGCCTACGTCCAGAAGTGGACTAACATTTAGGTTGATGATGATGATGATGTAAGAAAATCCTTGAATATTTATTTGACATACTTCCCGATCTTCGAAGAGGATGAAATTTTTCACACGCTCTAAGTTCTGATGACAATACGTGACTAACTAAGAATCGTCATTACAAATCCAAGATGGTGGCCTCCACAAAATGGCGGACTGCCCAAAAAATCTGTAAAACCCACTGAATTGGTTACCAAATGAAAGGATTTGCAGTCAGGAATACGAAAAAAGCGTTATTTTTTTTACTATTTTTATTTTATTACGACTTGTAAATATGAAGAGGAAAGCAGGGCAGTTTTGCATAAAATGCAGATTTAAACACTGGATGAAACGGAATGATTACAAAATAATGTTTGTTTCTAGTAACTTAAGAAACGACTTCTCGCGAAAGTGTGGAAATAAGTGCCTAGTTATAGTATACATTTTTACCTTTTATTTTAGGGCATGTAGTTACAAACGAAATTGAAGTAAAACACAGCACGTATGTGACTGCGTTTCGTGCCATCACTCAATGCAAATACGAAACTACACTGCGCTCTCGCATTTTACAATCCCATCTCGTTAAATAAGTATGTGCTTGTCTTTGAGATTTCACTTTAGCGTGTAAAAATGGAATGGAATTGAAGTAATTGTGAAAACACAAATCAAATTTTATTGTTTATTAACTAAATATTGTGATTTGTACTTTTATGTTTTCCCATTAGTCACACTAAGTACTTAATACTATACAGGGTGGAAAGGGACGACGTTCCTTCCCGCTACCGACCGAGTCTACCAACCATTACGATGAACTTTCGGTATACTTGTAGTACCAACATAGAAATATCTTTAAAAAATTAACCCCTCATAAAGTGAGTGATTAGTTAGAGTTCAATAGTATGAAAAAGTTAATTTTCCATGTACGCTTTAGATGTTTGTCCCATACTGAAAGTTCATCGTAATGGTTGGTAGACTCGGTCGGTAGCGGGAAGGAACGTCGTCCCTTTCCACACTGCATAAATAATAATATAAATATTGGATGTCATATACCAAAGAAAAAACGACCAAGATCACCAACGTCCGAGGTGGGAATCGAATCCACGCCACGTGCTCAGCTTTCGCGGCTGATGCCTGTACCGCTCGGCCACTCGGACTTAGCAACCACCAGTCCCTTACAAGGCTAGGCGCCTTTGACCATACTCTAAGGGCAAGCGATACATGCATGCACCTCCTATTAGAAGTGAATTGTTTTTTTTTTATACTGCCATTGACCAAAAATGTTGAATATTGTGAGCAGCTTTGATGAATGCTAAGGTATATTTTTTCGACCACGTCTGGAGCATGTCATGATTGTCATGAATAGAGAAATTGTCTTTTAATATGATACCGCTTTCATCTTTCCGCATGCTTATGCTTTTCATACTAAACGGCCAATTCAGCCTCCGTAGCCTAGTTGGTAGTGACAGTGACTCTGCCTACGAAGCTGGAGGTTCCGGGTTCGAATCCCGGCGAGGGCATTATTTGTGTATTTATTTATCACAAATATTTGTTCTTTGGTCATGGCTGTATATGTATTTAAGTATCAATCTATTATATATATCGTCGCCTGGTACCCACATCACAAGCCTTAATTGAGCTTACCGTGGGACTAGGTCGATTTGTGTAAGATGTCCCAAGATATTTATTTATTTATTTTATTTTATTTCAATGACGAAATGCGTATACGTATGCTGATATTCTCAGCCTCCATAGTCTAAAGCTCGATAGGCTTGGTAGTGACCCTGCCTACGAAGCTGGAGGTTCCGGGTTCAAATCCCGGCGAGGCCATTATTTGTGTATTTATTTATCACAAATTTTTGGTCCTTGGTTGACGCTGTCTATGTATTTAAGTATTTTTATATACCTACAATATGCCGTGTGGTGACGGCAGTAAGAATACATTTGTCGCCACCCCAACTCCTCCTGCGGGTGTCGTAAGAGTCGACTAAGGGATTGAAGTATCACTGACCATTATTTAGAATAGAATAGAATAGAATATCATTTATTTCAGTATAAGTAGGCATGCACACAGTTTTACAGTTGAACAGTTGTTTTATTTGATGAAAGATTGATGATGGGTAGCAGCGTCATCATAGCGGACACATTACTGCGATCGCCAATCCGCTTGCCCAGCGTGGCGATTATGGGTATTTTCCTCCTAATGTGTTTATACGCATAGTTAATAGGAGAGGCCTACGTCCAGCAGTGGACTTTCATAGGCAGATGACGATGTATTTATATATCATAATATATCGTCGCTTCGTACCCCCAACACAAGCTTTAATTGAGCTTACCGTGGGACTAGAACGATTTATGTAAAATATCCCAAGACATTTATTATTTTTGTTTATTTATATATGTGTCTTCACCCTTACACAATGAATACTATACCTAGGTTGTTCAATTGTATTGCATAACTACCTTCAAAACGCTTTAGCCTATTTCGCAAACAAAGGTAAGTTGCTAACAACATGTCCGCCTCAGGCCAACAATAATTAAATGCTACGGCTTCAAAAACATGTCAACAAATTTTAGCCTTATCTCTCAGACATACGTTACAAAATGTATACAAATTATTAAACGTATCTTAAGCTACTGCTCACATAACTCACTTTGCCATAACCAGTATAAGTCTGAACCTGAGAATCGTAAGGATTCCTTGTAATCATAGACCTCACTTACACTGGTTTTTAAAGTTTAGTTTCAGATAATGCTGTAGCTACATGTACGCTTGAAAATGATAATAGGTTGTAACTGAATTGTAAAACTACTATTGATTGTTCAGGTAGTTGGTAGGATTTCTGTAATTATGTTTCTAGAAACATGAACGAGAATACTAGCTAATATGAGTATTGAGTACAGCGTACCCAGCATTGCCTGTCGACAGCTCCAGTTGGCAGAGCTCGGATACACGTGGGCCGATCTACTGATGAGGAGGGCTGGAACGGCAGGAGGGCTTTTTCTGATTAATAGGCAGGATCCATTTTTCTTCCTTTTATTGTTCCTTTCTTGGTGGAGGTCAGCTTGACACTGCTCCATACAAAACGCGTCGCGTATATATACATCACTGGCTGTGATTTTCAGCCAATCGTCAAAACATGTCGACCAATCAAAAAGCAGCTTATTTCTGTTTCATGAAATCTAAGTCTGTTCCGTTCACTAATTCAATTGGTAGGCAAATGCTGCGCGCTGATTGGTGGACTTCACATTGTTCGATTTATACTAGCCTACTTTCGCTAAGTTCTAATCACATTTACCTAATTTTAATTAATCCATGCCGTAATGTTTACATTCATTGTTTGTAAATAAATCCTACACGTGGTTATCCAACGTTTACAACAAAAACACATGCGGAATTGTTTACATTCTAAACAATAGACGTTCGGATCTCTCTATTGTTCTCAGTTTACCTGCAATGTTTTGGGTTAAACCTTTATTTTAAACATTGCGTTGGGTTATTGACCCAAGGGTTCATTGCATCATTTGAATAGGTAACTGACCTATATTTAACGGGTTATACAGTTACATTTCTTACGTTAATTAGGTTCTGGCGAGGTATCAAATGGTTCATACATAGTACAAAATGCGACATTTTAAATCTTATACGCTAAGTTCAGGCAGACAATATTAGCCAATAGGCGACTTCTAGATTCTGTTCATACATTTTGCGTTCATGAAATTACTTATACGTTACTGATTACTTATATCTAAGTTAATTACGTGAGGATCATTTATTTACATGATTTATCTTATTCCTAGGCGTTCATTGGTCGCGACGTCGTGTCGCTAACATTTGTCCTCCTCCGTCGCAAGACGCCATGTTGCATGGGTAGCGACACGATCACGGAGTCGTCGTTGATGCGGTCGTCGGGCTCTGGGGGGCAGCGCAGCTCTGCGTCTCGCCGGCTGGTACCACGACGGCTATTTTGCAGGTGGGGCGCCGCATTACGCCATGCAGGGTCTTGACGTCAGCGGAGCGTGTTCTGCCGTCCGGTCCACGGTGCGTAGCTACGACGATTCCCTTCGGCCACGTGTTGCGAGGGCCGTTAGGGTCCGCGATTATTACGATGTCTCCCGGCTGGATCTGACGCCCGCCGCTGGCTGAAGAACCGCGGGGTGCTAGTAGCGGGTAGACTTCTTTGACCCATCGCGACCAGAAGTGGTCGGCGAGGGCTTGGGCTGTTCTCCACTTCTTGTTGTCATCTTCTTCACAGGGTCCCAGTATAGGAAGATTGGCAGCTCGCAGTAACAAGAAGTGGTTCGGTGTTAGAGTCTCAGGCGCGTTCGGGTCCACTGAGACATGTGTAAGTGGTCGTTGGTTCACTATATATTCTACTTCGGCCAATACGGTGTTAAATATCTCCTCTCGTGGTGCCTTGGTGTGTAGAGTGTACGCCATTGCTGATTTGATGGTGCGTACCATCCTCTCCCACGCTCCTCCGGCAGATGGGTTACCAGGCGAGATGAACTTCCACTCCATCCGTTGTTGTAGACCGTAGGCTCGAAGTATAGGTAGCCACTCCTTATGGGCTTCTTGGAGTTCAATGGCCGACGCTCTGAAGTTCGTTGCGTTATCTGAATACATAACGCGGGGCCACCCACGTCGCGCCGCGAATCGGCGTAACGCGAGTAGCGCGCTGTCGGCGGAGAGGCTGTGCACGGATTCCAGGTGCACCGCTCGTGTTGTGAGACAGGTATAGAGAGCGATCCATCTCTTCTCTCTTCTGCGTCCGATGGTGACATATACAGGGCCCGCATAGTCCACGGCTGCGCAGGTAAACGGTCGTTCGTATGCCGTTGTTCGTTCAGGTGGTAAATCTCCGTGCGGCTGTATGCGTGGCGTCGCTCGGCGTAAAATGCAGATTGCGCAAGTTCGGGCGATGGACTTTACGACGGGTCGCAGGTGCAGAATCCAGTATTTCTGTCTCAGCTCGTTCACGATCGCTTCGTTGTGTATATGCGCTGATTTCCTGTGTGTATGTGCGATCAGTAAGCGCGTATACACATCCCGTCCGTCAAGTATAACGGGGCTTGATGCAAATTATTGAACTGGAGCGTTTCCTAGACGAGTCTTCATTTTCATTAAACCATCGCGGTCGATTTCAGGTGCTAATTGATATAATCTCGATCTTTTATCAATTTCTTCGCCGCGGCTGAGTGCTCGTAGTTCGTCAGGAAAGCTTCGACGTTGACTATTTTGTTGCCACATATGTTCCGCTCGATGTATGTGTGCAAGTTCTAGTTTTTTCGTTCGGTCGCGACTTCGCAGCTTTTCTATAAATAGCAACACATAGGCTGTGCTATTAATGAGGCGTTCGTAACTGCTGAAGCGGTTGATGTCTGGTAATACTGATGCTGGGTCTCGTTCTGTTCGTGTAGCATGAGTCATTGCGGTCTTGATGTTCTTGCGTTCCGGTAAGTTCTCTCTTTCAGTAGCGGTGACGTCGTTCGGGTTCTGTGGCCAATCTCGTTCTGTTCTTGACATCGGTGTCCCAGGATCCCACACCGTGTCTAGAATCCTCTGAGGTTTCTTACGTAGCTTCGTCGCGGGTTCTTTTGATCGCTGCTCGTTCGGTGGCTCGCTGATCAAACGACGTTGGTTGCTATCGAAGCCTCGCAGGTTAAGTCCTCCCTCGGCGTGTGACTCGCGTACTTGCTTAGTAGTTCGGTGCAAGTCCTCCTCGGTCTTGTAATCAACCACGTGGTTGTTCATGTGGTGATGGTCTTGGATGTCGTAGTCTGCCTCGGGGTATCTCGTTCGGTCGTCTTCGGCTTTCTTCGGGTCGTGTTTCTTCAGTTGTTCATCGAGTTCATGATCTTGTTCTACGCGACAATGCAGTACAACTTGCTCGTTTGTTCTGATTATCTTCGGCCGGAATCCGAAGAAACACCATCCCAAGCGGCAGCGTATGGCGGCGGGATCGAGTTCGCCTGCCATCCTTATCTCGTGCGGTATGCATAGCTGCCAGTGGTCGCCTCCGATGAGCATTTGCGGTACTCCCGTAGTGTAGCATTCATCGGTGAGGTCCTTGAGATGTTCGTACTTGATCATATCAGCTTTATTTATGATCTGGCTGCGTAGTCCGATTCCGCGTACTGTTCGCAGCGTGATGTCGTAGCCTGTCCCGCCTCGCGCTGACCGTATCTTCGCCTTAACGGTAGCTGTGTTCGTTCGGTGCGCGATATCGCCTATACCGCGCACGCATAGCGGTGAAACAGGGCCAGACAATCCGATCTGTTCGGCGATGTCCTCCTCGATAAGGCTCAGTGTCGAGGCGTCGTCCAACATCGCGAATATATGTGCTTCTCCGCCCGGGCCGCTCACGGTGACGGGCAGTACTTTAAGTAGCACATTAGCAGGTTCGATCCCCGAGGTAACGTATATGCGAGCGGTATCTGGATCATCCTGCTCGTTCGGTTCACGTGTTATCTCGGCCTGCGTGGCGCGCGGCGCGCGCGTGGTGGGGGCGTGGCCTGTCCTCTCTCCTATAGAGTACACCGGCGCGGTCGTAGTGAGATGTACTGCGGCTTCAGTCTGTATTTCTTGCTTATCCGCGTGTAGCAAGCGATGATGGGGATGCGGACAGCCTGGTACGTCGCATCTCTTCGCTCGGCAGTACTGGCGCTGATGTTTGTCGTTGAGGCAGCGAAAACACACCCTGTTCAGTCGCGCCCAGTCCCATCTCGCTCCGACGGGTTGGGCAGCTAATTTGCGGCAATCTGTCGTTCCATGGGTTCCTCCGCAATATAAGCAGATTGCGCGCGGGTTCTTCGTGGTGGCGTTCGTGGTGTATACCACTTTCGAGGGCAACGGCTGTGACGAGCGCGACTGGGACAGAGCAGGGCGGGCAACCGGTCGGTTCGTGTTGCGCTCATACCGCGCCTGCGCTGACACGGCGTTCGATGTCGCGGTAGCAGTCCGTCGCGATGTTAGAGGGGCTCTAGCGTGCGAGTATTTCATTTCCTGCTCGCTCTCGTACATCAGGAAGTCCGACAGCTGGATTATTTCAGCTTCGTCTGAGTAGCGGTGTGCGCGGGCGTAGTCACACCATCGGCTTCGTAGATGGGGGCTCAGGCGGTCGGTGATTTCCCTTATTAACATAGGATTATCAGCGTAGTGGCGGCGGTCGATATCCATTACTGTAGATACTATGTTTGCGATCTTGATAGCGAAGTTATTTAAATCGTGCGCTGTCGGCCCGACGGTAGGCAGCCGACGTAGGTCTTCTAGTGCTTGGTCGAGTAGTACTTCGCTCCGTCCGTACTGTTTCTTCAATATGCGCATGATGAGGTCTGGACGAGTAGCTGTAGCCAGGACGTGCTGGACGCAAGCCTTGGCTTCTCCTTTCAGCGCCACTCGCAGTCTCGCCACGTTCTCGTACTCGGTAAACTTGTATCTTGTCGCTGTCTCGTTGTATGTGTTATAAAAACTGCGTCACTCGCTGACATTACCATAGAAAGCAGGTAATTCGTATATTTCTTTCGGTGCAGGTCTCGCAGCCCTCTGCATTTTTTCAAATATCTCGAACATACTGGCGGCGATGCTCTCCTGTGTCGAGATGTGCGTTCTTGGAGTTCTCGCATCCGGACTCGGCGAACGCGAGTACTGTTGCCTCCTTCTCGCGGAGGTCTTCGGTTCGGGGGTGAACGGCCTTTCACGTTCATAGGCTCGCTCGGGTTCAGGCGAGAGTGACCTTTTCCGTTCGCGGGTCCTCTCTAGTTCGGGGCTCGGCGATCGCTCAGCAGGCCTCCTCGTTCTCGGAGTCTCGAACATCGAGCGTGGTTCAAGGTTCGGTGCTCGACGTTTCGATGCCGGCTCGCGTGTCTCGTACGCCCAATCCTCTGGTTCATAATTCCTCGTAAGCGCCTCAGGTTCCGCGGCCTCGATCCCCAGCCGCAACGCTTCGAGTTTTTTGTTCAATGCTTCCGCTTCGCTTAGAAGTCTTCTTTGTTTTCCCCGTAATTGCTGCATAAGTTCAATGCCTTTGTTCCATGGTTCTATTGTTCGGTGTGGTGCGAAGGATACTTGTCTCGTTCGGTCATCCTCGCGAAGTTCCCGCTCCGTATAAGTTCGTACGGAGTCGTCGTTCGGCGCGCTCGTTGGCGCTATAGCGCTTGCGGCACGTGTGTCCGGCGCCGTGGGCGCCGAGCGACTAACTGTGCGCGCATGATCTAGCGCTCGCTCGAGTGTAAGCGTTCCCCCGTCGGCCGGTTGCGATGTGGGCGGGGCTAATGGCTCGCTCCCCTCCATATGCCCACGTGCGTCACCGGCCTCACTGGTGTCAGTGTTACTGAGTTCGTCCTCGGTGCGCGAGGCTCTGGCTCGCTTCATTTCGGCGGCCTCCGCTCCGGCCGCTAGAAAGCGTCTTCGTTCTTCATCGTCGTGAATCGACGACATTGATCTCGTCGTGATTCTTCTTCCCGTCATCGCTGCGGTGCTAAGGTTCCGGGTTCGTGCACGCAGTCGATGTCTCAGGTTCAGTCTGAGGGGTCCGGGAACACGATGCGGAGTTTCAGTAGATCGGTCGCTGCGTGTATCCGCTGAGCCAACCATCCGTAGTTCGGTCCGAAGTAGTTGACGTTGCTCGCGAAGGTTCGGACTGGTTCGCTATCCGACGCTCGAAGGACCAAAAATGTTGAGTACAGCGTACCCAGCATTGCCTGTCGACAGCTCCAGTTGGCAGAGCTCGGATACACGTGGGCCGATCTACTGATGAGGAGGGCTGGAACGGCAGGAGGGCTTTTTCTGATTAATAGGCAGGATCCATTTTTCTTCCTTTTATTGTTCCTTTCTTGGTGGAGGTCAGCTTGACACTGCTCCATACAAAACGCGTCGCGTATATATACATCACTGGCTGTGATTTTCAGCCAATCGTCAAAACATGTCGACCAATCAAAAAGCAGCTTATTTCTGTTTCATGAAATCTAAGTCTGTTCCGTTCACTAATTCAATTGGTAGGCAAATGCTGCGCGCTGATTGGTGGACTTCACATTGTTCGATTTATACTAGCCTACTTTCGCTAAGTTCTAATCACATTTACCTAATTTTAATTAATCCATGCCGTAATGTTTACATTCATTGTTTGTAAATAAATCCTACACGTGGTTATCCAACGTTTACAACAAAAACACATGCGGAATTGTTTACATTCTAAACAATAGACGTTCGGATCTCTCTATTGTTCTCAGTTTACCTGCAATGTTTTGGGTTAAACCTTTATTTTAAACATTGCGTTGGGTTATTGACCCAAGGGTTCATTGCATCATTTGAATAGGTAACTGACCTATATTTAACGGGTTATACAGTTACATTTCTTACGTTAATTAGGTTCTGGCGAGGTATCAAATGGTTCATACATAGTACAAAATGCGACATTTTAAATCTTATACGCTAAGTTCAGGCAGACAATATTAGCCAATAGGCGACTTCTAGGTTCTGTTCATACATTTTGCGTTCATGAAATTACTTATACGTTACTGATTACTTATATCTAAGTTAATTACGTGAGGATCATTTATTTACATGATTTATCTTATTCCTAGGCGTTCATTGGTCGCGACGTCGTGTCGCTAACAATGAGGTTTCTGTATTAGTCATTACCTATGCATATGGATCCATCATACGCCCATAATCACGATATTGTGCAAGCGGATTGGCGAGTGGGTGGTAGTACAAGAAATATTTGTGGTAAATAAATACACAAATAATGCTATCGCCAGGGTTTGAACCTGAACCTCCAGCTTCGTAGGCAGGTTCACTGCCGATTAGGCTACGGAGGCTGATAAACAAAAATAATAATATTATTTAGTTTGATGAGTACAGTCTTGTAGGAACCCTTAGAATATCGTAGAAAACTAAATGGGAAGCAGGTTAGGGGATATAATAAAACAGAGTCTGTTCTCTGTATGTTTTATTACAGTTATTTATCTGGAACTCAAAGGCTCTAAAAGCGTCTATATTTTGTAGGAAGAAAAATTACGGCATTGTTGGATACAAGGAGCGTCGTTCAAATACATTTAAGGCACTTTACATTATGTTGGAAGCATTAAATTTCTCATTTGTATGTAGCTAAATTAAAAACCACAGTAATTGAGTAAAACCCAGATTTCGGTAACATTTATGTTATAAATATAAACTTTGGTCATGTTAACGATTTTTATTTGACTGTATAATACTTTCAGCTTTAAATGGTAGACTTAATTAGCCATTTACATTGTAAATTTATTTTTTGCATTGTCAAACAATGTCTATAAGACCTATAAGATTGCTGTGCCCTTGCAGGGTCCATATTATAAACATGTGAAATGTAATATGTAATATGTGTGCAATAAATTATTTGATTTGATTTGAAAAAAAAGACACATTGCCAAATTAGTGTTTAATTTTCCTATTTTATTACCATTTTTATCAATAATGATGTCTATTATTTTAAGAAAAAATAAAACATAAAACGTCGTGATGGTCATGAATCCAGAGGCCCTACCGCGAATCACGAACGAAGTGTTGCCTCTCTCTCGCACTCGTGAATTCGTACATAAGTGTGACAGGGAGACAACACTTTGTGGTTGGGTAGGGCCTCAGGTTTCGTCATATATGATGACGGATACCTCAAGGAGGACGATAAAGATAATTATAGAATAAAATAAGTAAAAAAGTTTTAAGTTAAACGGTTTTTATTGCACCAAAAACTAGAAAATAAAAATTAGTTGTAACTAACCGTAGATGCTACATTTTGTAGATTAGTCACGTGAAACTATTATCACTGTAGTCTTCCCAAGTCGGATGCTGAAAGCCACGTTTAGCCTCTATGTCAGTGGATTAAGCGTATCCTAATCGGAAACTTTTACCAAACTGAAATAAAAACGTGGGGCGTACACAATTGTGATTAAGTCACTATAGTTATTTAAGACAACACATAGAATTCAAGACAGCAATAGAGTAATAAGTTTTGTTCTGGCCTTGATAAAAGTTATTTACCTCTGTAGAAGTGTTGGAACAGATGAAAAATTCGTTGCAAAATTAAAACTACAATTATGTATTTTGAACTTGTATGTTTCTTCATAATAACGCCCCACGGTTTTATTTTAGTTTGGTAAAAGCTTCCGATTAGGATACGCTTAATCCACTGACATAGAGGCTAAACGTGGCTTTCAGCATCCGACTTGGGAAGACTACAGTGATAATAGTTTCACGTGACTAATCTACAAAATGTAGCATCTACGGTTAGTTACAACTAATTTTTATTTTCTAGTTTTTGGTGCAATAAAAACCGTTTAACTTAAAACTTTTTTACTTATTTTATTTTCAAGTTTTTAGTGCAACTTATTCTAGATCAAAGGATGTTGTTTGTAATATACAATACAATAAAATTAAGGAATGCTAGCGTTTAACTTCTCGCGCTTCAATCACGACACAAACATGTGTACACGTAATAGACAATATTTTATGTGTAACGAGAGGGGAATCGCTGCTGAATAGATATTTTTTGAAATCCGACACTAAAAAATGTCAGCTTGAATGCCCGAAGTGTCTCAACTGGACGTGTTATTCATACAATACCTTAGATAACAGAGATCTGACAATAAGGAATATATCAATCAATTTGGTTTATTGAGAAAATCAAGTTTAAAGCGAGGCCCGACGGTTCGCCCTACGCGATCAACTCACGCTGTCACTCTATCAGCTGGAGGGCCGAAGGCCCGACGGCTCGCCCTACGCTATGCGATCCACTCACGCTGTCACCCTATCAGCTGGAGGGCCGCAGGCCCGACGGCTCACCCTACGCAATCCACTCATACTGTCACTCTATCAGCTGGAGGGCCGAAGGCCCGACGGCTCGCCCTACGCCGTCCAATTACGCTGTCTGTCGATAGAGCTGTCAAGCTGATAAGCTACGCGACCCACTCACGCTGTCAGTTTATCGGCCAAAGGGCCGTAGGCCTGATGGCTCGCTCTACGCGATCCACTCACGCTGATGTCACTCTATCAGCTGGAGGGCCGAAGGCCCGACGGCTCGCCTTACGCGATCCACTCTCGCTGTCACTCTATCAGTTGCAGGGCCGCAGGCCCGACGGGTCGCCCTACGCTACGCGATCCACTCACGCTGTCAGTTTATTGGCCAGAGAGCCGCAGGCCCGACGGCTCGCCCTACGCGGTCCACTCACGCTGATGTCACTCTATCAGCTGGAGAGCCGAAGGCCCGACGGCTCGCCTTACGCGATCCACTCACGCTATCACTCTATCAGCTGGAGGGCCGAAGGTCCGACGGGTCGCCCTACACTACGCGATCCACTCACGCTGTCACACTATCAGCTGGAGGGCTGCAGGCCCGACGGTTCGCCCTACGCGCTCCACTCACGCTGCTACTCTATCAGCTGGAGGGCGACAGGCCCAACGGCTCGCCCTACGCGATCCACTCACGCTATCACTCTATCAGCTGGAGGGCCGAAGGTCCGACGGGTCGCCCTACACTACGCGATCCACTCACGCTGTCACACTATCAGCTGGAGGGCTGCAGGCCCGACGGTTCGCCCTACGCGCTCCACTCACGCTGCTACTCTATCAGCTGGAGGGCGACAGGCCCAACGGCTCGCCCTACGCGATCCACTCACGCTGTCACTCTATCAGTTGGAGGGCCACAGGCCCGACGGGTCGCCCTACGCTACGCGATCCACTCACGCTGTCAGTTTATCGGCCAGAGGTCCGCAGGCCCGACGGCTCGCCCTACGCGGTCCACTCACGCTGATGTCACTCTATCAGCTGGAGAGCCGAAGGCCCGACGGCTCGCCCTACGCGATCTACTCACGCTGTCACTCTATCAGCTGGAGGGCCGAAGGTCCGACGGGTCGCCCTACGCTACGCGATCAACTCACGCTGTCACACTATCAGCTGGAGGGCCGCAGGCCCGACGGCTCGCCCTACGCGGTCCACTCACGCTGTCACTCTATCAGCTGGAGGGCCGCAGGCCCAACGGCTCGCCCTACGCGATCCACTCACGCTGTCCCTCTATCAGCTGGAGGGCCGCAAGCCCAAAGGGTCGCCCTACGCTACGCGATCCACTCACGCTGTCACTCTATCAGCTGGAGGGCCGCAGGCCCGACGGGTCGCCCTACGCTACGCGCTCCACTCACGCTGTCACTCTAATAGCTGGAGGGCCGCAGGCCCAACGGGTCGCCCTACGCTACGCGATTCACTCACGCCGTCAGTCTATCAGCTGGAGGGCCGCAGGCCCGACACGGCTGGCAGTGACACGTGTCTCAGCAGCATCAGGTTTGAGGAGTTGGAAGTCAGTAATAAATCAGTCTGTATCTTTTTGTCCAATATTCCGCAGGGTTTGAAGACGAAAGTCTTTGATCAGTGTGTGTTGCCAGTGATGACCTACGGTACTGAACCGTGCTCGCTTACAATGGGCCTTATAAGAATGCTCAATATCACCCAAAGGGCAAAGGAGAGGGCTATGCTAGGAGTCTCTCTGCGATATCGGATTAGAAATGAGACCATCCGCAGCAGAACTAAAATAACCGATGTAGCTCTTCGAATCGCTAAAATGAAGTGGCAGTGGGCGGGGCTCGTCGCGCGTGGAACCGATGGCCGTTGGGGCGGTAAATTTTTCGAGTGGTGGTCACGTACTGGAAGGCGCAGCGTGGGTAGGCCCCCCACAAGGTGGACTCATGACCTGGTGAAGGTCACTGGATGCGGGTGGCACAGGGCCGGTCCTTGTGGCAATCTTTGGGGGAGGCCTATATTCACCAGTGAACGTCTTTCGGCTGATATGATGATGATTATGATAATGAAATCCGTATGTTTCTACCAAATGTCTAAAGCAGTACTTCAAAATCTACAGATCGCTAAACCTCGCGGTTGTGGCAGGCAGTAACACTGGAGTATCAGATCTGAGGAGTTGGACGTTAGTATTAAATTCGCATGTTTCTACCTCATATCTAAAGAACTTCTTTAAAATCAAGAAATCGATAAAAGATAAACCTTGCGGTTATTGTAGGCAGTACTGCAGCATCAGGAGTGAGGAGTTGGAAGTCAAGATCAGGCTGTTAATATTTGTTTATGCCAAACATATGCTGTACTTTAATTTTCACGTGTCTAACACTCTCGGTTAAGGTAAGCAGTACGTCTGCAGCATCAGGCTTTGAGGGTACAAGGATACAAATATTATAATATTGCATTGTCATGGGGACTCGACACGAGATCCAAATTTCATTAATTTTGGTGCAGTAGAAGTGGTCGAAAAATCGATCACAAGATTTGAAGCATCGACGACAGTTGATACGCGGTGAAGTTAATAAAAACCGTTTAAAAAATGACTCCCTTTTGTCGAATCTCTGAATATAATATTTATGCTGCTGGTGGTAGGACCTCGTGCAGGGTCCACCCGGGTAGCTACCACCGTCTTACCCGTTAACCTGCCGCTAAATAGCAGTGTTTGAACTGCTGTGTTTCGGTTTGGGGGTAAGATAGCCGGTGTAATTACTGGCATGGCATAGATAAAGGCATTCCATCTAAGTCCTCAGGGTAGGCAGCGCATGGGCAATTTTTTGATCACTATGTCCATGAGCCTCAGTTCCTGCTTTCCATCAGGTGGGCAGAGAGCTCAGTTGTCTGCCTTTGTCACATGAAAAAAAAACTTTTGAGCACAACAGTCCCTCTTATCCAACAATCCGGGGCTGTAATTAGCACATTTTCTGCACAAGCCGCCCAGAAACAATAAGCAGACAAAGTTCCATTTTAGGGCGTAGTTGCTCACAGCTAGGGTTGCCATCTTGAAATTTGCAAAACCAGGACAAACACTAAAAAACCGGTCAAGTGTATATCGGGACATGCTCAGTGCAGGGTTCCGTAGTTATAAAAAAAGGGCTGGGCCAATTACATAATATGTTCAAAATAGTTTTGTGTTTATCTTTTCATATTTTCCCGATCCATGGATAAACATTTAGAGGTAGGTGACATTTTAGAACCTTATTTTTTAGTACAGATGGTGCTTTTTTACGTGAGAAGTGGCTCATTTTACGTTAGGCCAAAACTTTGGAGGGCCACTGTACTAAAAAACGTCGTACGAGACACATGCAAAAAGGAAATTTGTAACTCGTGTCGATTTAGAGCACTCCCTTTGGTCGTGTTTTAAAACATCGCCACTCGTTTCGAATTTCATGTGTTTCGCACTTGTGTCGTAATGTATCGTTATTTTTAAAATTTTCTTTCTTTTTAAAATTGAATGATTCTCCACACTGTAGGATTGCAGCAAAATAACATCCCCACTTTACGTGTAGGAACGGACTAATATGTATATATATACCAAATTTCTAGTACGTTACGTAGTAGTAGTACTCTACTACTACTTACTTACTAGTACGTTAGTAAGGTCACTGAGCTACTATAAGGATTCTTTGTTTACTACGGAACCTTTGCCCGGGCTTCACATTGTAGACAATAATACCAGTAAATACCGAAATTCAATAAGGAAACACCACATATGAAAAATGTCCGGATGGCCTCCAAGCTCGGATATATAAATATCTTGGGACATCTTACACAAACGGCCTAGTCTCATGGTAAGCTCAATTACTTGTGATGTGGGTCCTAAACGACAATATATTTAATAGATAGATACACATAGTTGCTTTACTTTGTGCCTACGTTATATCAAAATTTGCGAAATCAAATTGAGATTAAGGTGACATGATCATTTACATTATGAGTATGACTTAAAACGTGATATTTACCACGTGAATTGCAATTATGGAACACCCGATATCGGGTTCAATCAAATTGGTAATTTGAAATCAAATTTAAAATTTGTCTAATTGACAGATACTTTAAAAATTGATTGGGGGTTGCTGTCAAATAGTTGTCACGGTGAAACCTTGTTTGTGTGATTTTGTTGATTTTTGGTACAAAAGTTAATACTCACGTTTGAAAACACTGTTAAAACTGAAAGGACAATCTGTTTAGCTACTGTGAACGTTATCTACGCTTGGGAATCTGTTTCTGGAGTATAATAAAGTGAAATAGTGTGTAATCTGACATTAACACGATATAAAATTATTAAATAATTTGTAACTACCGACCAAAAAACTGACATAACACAGAGGGTTGCCATAACAAAAAAAAAAAGCTGCTTGTGTGGACTCGTGTTTTTCTGCCAAAAGAGTACGTTCGGAAACTTATAAAAGATGGAACTGTCAGAGGCGACTTTTGAGAAAATCTTTGCCAGAATGAGGTACGAAATGGATCAGCAGACAGAAGAATTATACAATAGGCTTTCAAATTCTTTAAACGACGAATTAATGAGCATGCATAAAAAGCAAGAAGAAAACGAGGAGAAGATTAAGCTCTTAGAAAATAAAATTATGCAGGCGGAATATAGAGAAAGGCAGAGAAATGTCATCTTCCATGGGATCACGGCGGAAAATCGGGAAAAAGAAGAAAAAGTTATAAATATAGTAAACGAAGTCATGGGCATCAATCTAAATAGGGCCGAAATACAATCCAGTCTAAAACTAGGGAAGGCCAACAAGAGCCCAATATTAATAAAACTCTCGTCTCAGTGGAAAAGGAATTTAATCCTGAAAAGCCGGAAAGTACTGAAAGAAAAGAGTGTAGATGTCTATGTAACAGAAGATTTCCCCAAGGAAGTGTTAGAAGAGAGGAAAAAACTTAAGGAAAAACTAGAAGAAGAAAAAAGAAAGGGGAATGTAGCATTTATTAGATATGATAAGCTGATAGTAAAGGGTAAAAACGACAGCAAGAAAAGACATCTCCCAATATCTCCGCAACAAGATAACAACATCTCTCCTTCTAGCTCTCGAGGACCAGCCAAAATACACAAAGGTGATAGGCTAGAACACCAACAGGCAAGATCATCACCATGGAAAAGCAATCAAGCATAGGGAAACGCAGACAGCATCGGTAACGCAAAAAATTCAAAAAATAAAAATATAATCTTAAACAACTATACTACACCTCCAAGCTGGGTGGTCACCATGGAGGACAAAGTTGACCACAACCTTTCTACCCAATCTTCGCAACAAATATCACAACCAGTAAAGGAAGATAAAGCAAATATATATATATATCCACGTTAAATGTTTTAACCTTAAGAACCACGGAAAGATTAACTGAACTTACACTGGCACTAAGGGCTATAAAGTGGGACATTCTTGGCCTAAGCGAGGTTAGAAGGCAAGGAGAAACAGTAGAAGAACATGATGAATTCATCATGCATACCATAGGAGAAACACCAGGGCAGTATGGTGTTGGGTTTTTAATTAAGAAGCATTTAAATAAAAGTATCATTGAGATCAAGGGAATTTCCGAAAGAATAGCTGTCCTTAATATCAAGCTACCAGGCTACCCCAAGGAATGGACTATAGTCCAAGTGTACTCTCCTACTCAGAAATCAAACGAAGAAGAGATAAGTAATTTTTATGATAAATTGAATGCTACTCTACATGATCACACAGATAATTACATTGTCGTAATGGGAGATTTCAACGCTAAAGTCGGCTCTAGAAACGAGGGAGAGGAAAGCGTGCTAGGAGAGTTCACAGAAGGAAGAGAAACAGAAATGGACATATGCTTATCAACTTGGCTTTTGAACATGGCTTATCTATATTAAACACCAGATACAAGAAAAGAAAATCAAGGAAATGGACTTGGATATCACCAAGCGGAAATGTAAAAAATGAGATAGACTTCATTTTAACCAACCACCCTAAACACTTTGAAGACACAGGCATCTTAAACAACATAAATTTTAATACAAACCACAGGATGGTAAGAGCAACGCTAAAAGTAAAACCACAAAAGAATCCAAGACCAAAAAGTTATCCTTAATTTCTCAGACTCAACAATGGCATGCAAGATCACATAAGATCAAGTAGTAAGAACTCGCTATCTAATTTCAAAGCTGATACAAAGAACTCTAGCAAACAAGAAAAATACAACTTATGGGAAAGCAAAATTAAACAATCGTTACAAAGCTTCACAGCTAGAAACAATGTAGATAAAGAAATAACGGACTATACAAAGAACCTCATTGAAAAAAGAGCAAGCCTTATACACAAATTAAATAAAACTAGACAAGATAGAAACCACATAGCAGCACTGAGCAAACTCATAAAAGTAAACCTGAGGAAAGACAGAAAAAAATATAGAGAAAGCGTCATAGAAAAGCATGTTAATAAAACTAGTGGCATAAAAAAAGCATGGAAAGAACTGGACACCAAAAAATCCTGGATAAGCAAAATTAACAACACCAAGACAGGCAGCTGCGAAACAAGGAGGCGGAGCATACTGGAAGCAGCCACTATATTCTATAAGAACCTGTATGAAACCCAGAAGTATGAGCAAATAGTAAACCTAGAACAAGAGGATGAGGAAGGGGTACCATCAATACTGGAAGCTGAAGTTGAACGAGCTATTGCTACACAAAAAAAAGGGAAGTCTCCAGGGCCTGATGGCATATCAAACGAACTCTTGGCCGCTACAATAGAAACGACAGTCCCAGTGCTAACAGCAATTTTCAATGAGGTAATCTCTAAGGAACAAATACCTACCCAATGGACCACCTCAAATATTATATTGCTATTTAAGAAGGGTGACCCATACGATGTAAACAATTACAGACCTATTAGTTTAATGTCCAATGTATATAAAATATTTGCAAAAACCATATTACAGAGGATATCTAATATACTCGATGAAAACCAACCAGAGGAACAAGCTGGCTTTAGACGCGATTTCTCTGTGCTAGATCACATCTTCACCGTACGACAGTTAATAGAAAAATGTAATGAATACCAAATCCCACTATACACAGCATACGTAGACTACAGTAATGCATTTGACTCGCTCATTCACGAGAAGATCTGGGAAGCCCTGAAAGAGCAAGGCGTAATGTTGAAGTACATACGCATAATTAAGAACATATATACAGCGAGCACTGCTAGAATACAGTTGGAGGATAAGGGTGATCAGATTAAAATAAACAAAGGAGTAAGACAAGGTGATCCCCTCTCGCCTAAGATATTCTGTGCAGTGTTGGAATCAATATTTAGGAAACTAAGCTGGAATACGAATTCCAAATACGGGATCAAAATTAACGGCAAAATACTAACACACCTACGCTTCGCAGATGACCTAGTCATAATAGCAAGAACAGCGGAAGATCTCCAAAAAATGCTCATAGAACTGGCTAACGAAAGTGAGAAAATGGGGTTGAGAATGAATGTAGATAAAACTAAAACAATGACCAACTCCACAAAGACACCTATTGTCGTACACCGGGAAACCATTGAATATGTGGATGAATATATTTACCTGGGGCAAACAATATCCATGGAGAACCAAATGGATAAAGAGATCACAAGAAGAATTACTAACGCATGGAGGCGATACTGGTCCCTAAAGGAAGTAATGAAGAATAAAGAAATAAAAATGTTCACAAAGAGAAAGCTATTCAATGCATGTGTTTTACCGGTGTTAACTTATGGCAGCCAAACATGGACCTTAACAAAAAGCAACCTACA
>JALPQI010007496.1:0-41890 GCA_025490895.1 Thaumatotibia leucotreta | reverse complement strand
TGAATGCTCTTTTGGTTTAAACGCACCTTAAGAAGATGGGGCAGGGCATTTCTCAGAGTGTAAGCGGACATCTCATTCATCTGGTCACGTGTTTTTGGAAGTGGCTGCATCTTTTGGTGCCATTTTCAGTCGTCAGATACAGCACCCCGTCTCTCTATAAGACAACCAAAACCAACTTCAAATCATTCAGCCACTTCCAAAAAAACGTGACCAGATGAATGAGATGTCCGTTTACGCTCTGAGAAATACCCGGCAGTGTCCTTACCATGAACTGCCACGCGCGGATTTACTTTCTATCCATCCCGCTCGTACTCGCGTATTGGTGCGAGCGAGCCAGATACAAAGTAAATCCGCTTTAATAACGCGGCAGCAGCTCATGGCTCAGGATGCTTAGCCAAGTTGCCAATCGCTAGCGCTTAGTAGCGTATCGTAGTTTTCCCTCTCTGTCACTCTTGCATATTAGTGCGACAAAGACAGTTAGCTGCCTTTCGCTTACGATTGACGACTAAGCGCTAGCGATTGGCAACTTGGCTAGGCACCCTGTTGTAAAGTAAAGGTTACGTTAGGTTTTACTCGATACGTCAAGCATTATATCGCGCTCGAACTGATGTTTTGGAGCGAGCGCGATGGACTGCTTTACCTTCGTATCGAGTAAAACCTAACGTATCTGTTACTTGGCCACATGGTACGGCTGCTGGTGGCAATTATTATAGTTACATCGAACGAAACGCGCCAAACGAAAATAATGTAGGTACCTATGTAAAGCCGCGTTTGTGTTCTAAGCGAGCATTCACTTGTTCGTGGGCTGACGAACGAACATTTTCCTATGTGAAATCCTGTTTTCATCTGCCCAAGAACGTACGAATGCTCGCTAAGAATACTAAATGGAAACGCGACTTAGATATCATTCCACTTTTTCTTACATGTATTAGGACTGATTCGCGTTTGTTTCAAATTGCATCTAATGCTCGGGTTCCAGCCTACTTAATCAATGAATATGTTCATTTCGTTCAACATACCATTAGCCGGAAGACTCGTAAGTACCTACAAAATTCTTGTTTTAAATAATATGATCAGTCGGGCGACATCATGTAGTTCGTGTTGATGGGGCGCAACTGTGGCTCGTAAATATCGACGATGAACGGGGCGTTACCAAAATAGGATACCACCGTTGCACTTGATTAGCTTTCACGTTGAGAAATGTATCTATCTATCTTCTATCTAAATATTATCGTTTCTAATTACAACGTCATCGGATCATCTAGAATAATAATATCGTAGGTAAGTTGCATGAATGCCTTTAACGGCCTATTCCACAATCTCCGGATGTCCGATGTCCGTCAGATAAAATTATAATTATAATATATTTTCAGTGCAGAAGTTCCGACATAGGTTAATGTGGTTAGGTACATATATTACAACTAGCAGTTACCCGCGGCTTCGCCCGCGTACTAATATCTATTCACTGCGTGTTAATGTTTTCCCGCGATTACTTATCTCGCGTTTGCCTTAACCAATTTAAGTGTGACGGATGGTGCTTTTACCCGCGGTTCGGCCGCGTTCTATCAATTTTTATCACGGTCGTATTAAACTTAAGGCCTAAATTCAAGATGGCGAACTTTTGCAATTTTGACTTCAAATTCCATATGAAGAACTTTATTATCTCTAGGACCAGGGGTTTAGGCTGTGCGTGGATCTTTGTCAGGGAGCTTCTTCTTTTATGTATATAGATTGCGACTATTATCATCCTCATAATCAGATGATCACTCTGATTTTGTATTAGTACGTTGCGAACTGGAAAAAAGGTTATACAAACGTACCTGATATCGTCTCATATTTACATTATTAAACGTTGCACTTCGGCTTAAAAGATAATCATACGAACTGTTCTCCTCGCCGCGGTATCATTTCATGTCCTTATCTCAACTGGCGATCACAAAATTACTTTATGGCTGTACCTGCACTGAAAATAATGCACAAATGTAAAATGCATCTTAATATCGCAGTGCCAAGTTATCAAATGGTTTGATGACTGCAATGATAGCAACCCTTTTTTTGCTGAGAGCATCAGTACACTTGCGCATGTAAATGTGGCAGCATTCCTCGCAACTTAGTTGCCCACGTTCGTGACTAGCTTTCTTTGGCAGGACTAGTCTTTAGGACCGATCGAGATAGGCGAGCACTTAGGATAGCTCTAAGAACTTGAAATATACTTAAGGATCATTGTAATGGTATGTGACTTTGATTGATTCAACTAAAGTTCCTATACCAGCATGGTTAAGTATAGGAAGAAGATCTTCCAACAGGCTCGGTGCAAAGGAGATGTTATCTGCAATAAATCGTTTCATGTCAGCATTCTTTAACACGCTCTGTCTATATGATCTGGTGTCGAGTCCGTCTAATAGGCAAACTTCTCATCATTTCCATTTTGATGTTTACTGAGCAAGTTTTTCTTTTGATTTATGGTCGATACGTTTTAGAAAGATGCTTAATTTGATACTTGACGAGAAAACTGTAAGTTAAAACATCGTCTGCGGGAGCACGGATCCGTTTACGGGAAAACTAGGTATAAGAAAAAACTATTCGCCGCACACAAGGGGTTAATCCATTAGAAGCACGTTAAAATCGAAATATTGCCAAGCTTTTCCGCCTTAACCCTTAAATGCATGACCTTGACAAAGATTTATTCAAATTTGAATTCTGACATGCTGTCAATAGAGTCAAAAATACATAATGCATATATACATCAATATGCATTTAAGGGTTAACTCAAATTCACGTTGTAAATCATTGAACACTATGGGGATCATCTGCCAAAAAAAATTAAATCTTAAAGTTTTTTCGCCATTACGTTATTAAAATATTTCGAATATGCACAAGTGACGCACAAAGGGAGCGCACTTGTTGAGATAAATCAGACTTGCTGACAACGAACAAGACTGATCTGAAGCGATGATTCAATTTCATTTTCATTTAACTATCGTGTTGCACTAAAGTAAAGTAAATATCTTGAATATACTAACGTTATTAATTGTTTTATGTGTTATAAAATGTGTAAGCCGCATTATATTACAACAAACAATGTTTCTCAAAGTTTTTTAAAAATGATTTGCTCGGGAATATGAAATAACTTTAAAATTGTTGTGAGATTAAGATAAACAAATTTATTTCTTGGGATAAAAGTAAGCCAAAAATAAGCTCCTTTTTACTTTTAAAAAGCAAAGCAGAACCAAACCTAACTATATCTAGTACAAAATAATTATCCTACCAGACCAGACATATTTTCTTACTACAAATGCCGCGCGATTTCGCATGTTACTCCAGTTTAGAAATAACCTGGAACGTGGCACGTCATTATAACAGCTGGCGGAATGCGAATGAGATCTTCGCCTTGCTTGGTTCCGGGGACAGAAAAAAAATCACTCCTGAAAAGGAAATCGCCCAAGCAAAGTTATATTTGCCGGTGCTACTAGCGCTACCATTCGTCGATCGAGGCAAACTTACGATAGAACAATATTCGTTCCTTTTTTTTCCGCTAGCGGGAGTCAGCTCATTTATTGTGTAAATAGGTGGTCTCATTGATTTGCCACGAATCCAGGAAAAAATCTTAACGTTAACGAGTGTTCCGTACATGGATGCAATGGATTTTGCGAATCATTTATTTCGTGCATTGTAGTCATCAAACGGGTAAAATCTGGCCAATAGTCATCTTATGAGAGTTAGGGCCAAAAAGTGGACAAATCGTGGAAATCTTAGCTATAGCTTATAGACAAGACAAAGCTGCGATAACGCGTACCTAACTATCATGTTGGTCATTTTACGATATACTTAAGTTAGATTAGTGCTGACTTTAGAAAATACCGTCGACATTGTAACGTGTAATTTTACAGTTTGATACAATTTAGGAGTAGGTAAGTTGTTGCCTTTAAAGACTTACCATGAGTTGGGACAAATGCGATACAGTTTAGGACGATCTGAATCACGTTGTGTCAGTTCTATAGAATATTCAATGGTCGAGAACTAACAGGCCGAACTTAAACTGAATCGCATTTAAGAGGTCATGGTAGCCGCCCAGTATGCTTACCTACTATGCGCAAGCGCCGTGAGTTTAACGCAGGCTTACTTTCTATCCATCCCGCTCAATCACGTATTATAAATAAATAAATAATAAATATCTTGGGACATCTTACACAAATCGACCTAGTCCCACGGTAAGCTCAATTAAGGCTTGTGTTGTGGGTCAGGCGACGATATATGTATATAATAGATAGATACATATAGATACTTAAATACATAGACAGCCATGACCAAGGAACAAATATTTGTAATAAATAAACACACAAATAATGCCCTCGCCGGGATTCGAGCCCAACTCACTACCAACTAGGCTACGGAGGCTGACAAACGTATTGGTGCGAGGGAGAGGAAAAGAAAGTAAGTCAGCGTTAAATTAACTGCAGCAGCTCATCGAAAGCATACTGGCCGTGACACAAGTCGCAATGTCAACGCTTGCGTTGGTAGTTTACAATTTACATACTTTCTGTCCATCCCATCGTACGACATGAGAAGTATAGAAAGTAAGTCACGCGGCCTATAAATTTCGCTCACTCCGCCAGCCAATGGTAAGGGCACAGATCGCAACGATGTAATTCTCGCTTTTCACGAACAATAAACATATCCTAGTAACACTAGGGTGCATTACATTTGCTAATTAATTGCGCCACCTTTTACTAACTGTTGGACGTCATCATAAAATGTACGGTTTATAATGACATCGGCGGTTGTTTACTGGTATAGGGATTTTGTGTAATTCTGCTGTTAGTTTACTTTCTCCTAATCTATATTTATGAAAGTAAGGGTTGCAGTTCCATTTACATGCGCAATATTATTCTAAAATGTTTTAAGTAGGTACCTAAATGTAGGTATCTATGCCAATTCCACAACAGCCAAGAAGTTACCTTGGTACTTAATTAATTAATTTTTTAGGGTTCCATAGTAAACTAGCATACCTACATAAAGCCGGCCCGGGGAACCTTGATCCCTATGACAGCTGTCAGTTCAATACATTACTTGTCAAATTGCGACATTGTTGACAGATAATGTATGGAACTGACAGCTGTCATAGGGAAGGTTGCCCAGGTTGGCTATAGCTCCGCAGAATAGCTCAGTGACCAATGCAATTTCGTTTTTCTT
Source organism: Thaumatotibia leucotreta (assembly GCA_025490895.1). NCBI lineage: Eukaryota > Metazoa > Arthropoda > Insecta > Lepidoptera > Tortricidae > Thaumatotibia > Thaumatotibia leucotreta. Next base: position 36,697 of record JALPQI010007496.1, on the reverse strand, counting down.
TCTAGTCTCATCTCATTCTTTTGTTTTTCAGGAAACCCCAACGACAAGATCCTCTACGGACGTCCGAACAAGCGGCGAAGCGCTTCGTTCCCCGCCCCACGCTCGCTCGACCGGCGTCACTCGCTCCGCATCTTCGGTTCGTCGAGCAAGTACCTGCAGCGGTGTGCCTCCACGCGCAGTCTGCACCACAAGCACAACAACACGACCGACAGCTCTTCTTCCACCGATTACCCTCCTAGCGTCGAATCAGCATCGCCTAGTAAGAGTTCAGGGCTGTCTCGTCTTAAGTATTTCGTTGTAACAGTCGATTCCAGTTCGTTTGTGAACTAGCCATATAGTATATAGTAGTAGTCCTATTCATGACGATCGAAGACTGTAGCCGAGAATAACGCATCAACCTGGTGTGGAACTGTGGAATAAGTTTATAACTTGAAACTTTTACCGTTAATCGTGGCTTGCGTCATGCACTTTCGCAGTTAAGTACTTACATAGTATAATTGTGTACCTACTACCTAGGTATTAACTAACAAAATAGCATCGATGTACAGACGACAAAATTGGGACCCTGACCCTGCGGCATTTCGTAGGGATTTACAAAATAAAATATTTTAAAATAAAAATAAAACCGCCTTCAAAACTTCGCCCGAACTAAAAAGTAAAAAATAATTTTATTTCCTACTTCTTAGGATTTCCTACCCAAACCTTTAAACCTAGGTATCCTACAGGTATCCTACAGATTTCTTAGAAGTCGGTGCCAAGCCAAATACGTTCATAGGTATATACTCGTATTAGATAGAGCTTTGTAACTTACTGTCAGTCCGATTATGTTGTTATCAACAGAATGATCTACCTCAGTCATTTTGATGAGAGCATAACCGGTGTGACAGTAAGTTCTATGACTTGACTATAGACAAAAATCTATCAAATACGGTCATATACTCGCGAAGTGAACATATTTGGCTTGGCACCGACTTCTAAGAAATCTGTAGGATACCTGTAGGATACCTAGGTTTAAAGGTTTGGGTAGGAAATCCTAAGAAGTAGGAAATAAAATTATTTTTTACTTTTTAGTTCGGGCGAAGTTTTGAAGGCGGTTTTATTTTTATTTTAAAATATTTTATTTTACGCTTTTTAGTAGTGTAAAATCGTTATTTAATATGCACTGCACTGTAATAGGCCAGAAAACCTGAACTGGATAACTTAAATATTCAAAGAATTATCCCATTATCGAGGAGATATACAGTGTATCATCAGTAGGTATGAATAATTTCAAAGATTATAGGTAACAGCCTTAGCATGCCTATATTATTTAAAGAATCACTAACCGCTAACCAACATGTCATAACTACTAAGCAAAAACTTGAATAGATCTCGAAAATGTATGACAGTTGTTACATTCAAAGAATTACTTAATCGTTAAGGAGTTATACCTTTCGTCATCAGCTCACCAATATGAGACTATGACCACCTAAAGGCAAATACTCAAATAGCTTCCAAAATATATGAACTATGTTATATTTAAAGAATTATCCCCCAACTCCTAATCTCTAAGGAGTTGTACCTTCCATCATCAGCTCACCGACATGAAAGGATGACCACCTAAACGCAAATACTCGAATAGCTTCCAAAATACATGAAATATATTATATTTAAAGAATTGTCCCCCAACTCCTAATCTCTAAGGAGTTGTACCTTTCATCATCAGCTCACCAACATGAAAGGATGACCACCTAAAGGCAAATATTCAAATAGCTTCCAAGCCTTAGCATGCCTATATTATTTAAAGAATCACTAACCGCTAACCAACATGTCATAACTACTAAGCAAAAACTTGAATAGATCTCGAAAATGTATGACAGTTGTTACATTCAAAGAATTACTTAATCGTTAAGGAGTTATACCTTTCGTCATCAGCTCACCAACATGAGACTATGACCACCTAAAGGCAAATACTCAAATAGCTTCCAAAATATATGAACTATGTTATATTTAAAGAATTATCCCCCAACTCCTAATCTCTAAGGAGTTGTACCTTCCATCATCAGCTCACCGACATGAAAGGATAACCACCTAAACGCAAATACGCGAATAGCTTCCAAAATACATGAAATATGTTATACTTAAAGAATTATCCCCCAACTCCTAATTTCTAAGGAGTTGTACCTTCCATCATCAGATCACCAACTTAAAATGTTCATGACTAGACGAAAATACTTGATTAGTCTTCGAAAAGAAATGAAAAATGTCATGTGTGCCTACAACATTTGAGGAGTTCCCTCGATTTCTCCAGGATCCCATCATCAGATCAGAATTCGGTGACAATGGGACCAACTAGAAGGTATACCCTTTCAAACAAAAAAAGAATTTTTCAAATCGGTCCACGCGTCTTCGAGTAATCGGGGAACATACATAAAAAAAAAAAAAAGATTTCGACGAATTGTTAACCTCCTCCTTTTTGAAGTCGGTTAATAACTAATTACCTACCGACTACCTTCTACCTCTATCATGCCAATTAATGCCAAACTATACCTAACTTGAAAAACAATGGTTTATATATAATATTTTCTTCGGTTACCGCGAGGATTACTCATGAAATAAAACTATGAAAACGGATAAACTCGCGTATATTAACTAATTTTAACTTCATTCCGACGTTTCGAACACTTTACAGGGTTCGTTGTCTGCGGATGACTGACAATGGAGGAAATTTGATAGATCTACCTCCATCAAAATAAGAAAGATAAGTACAAAACTACCCACCAAAGAAAAATTACTAAGCCACAGACAATAAATTTTAAGGGTGGATGTACATACAAAATTTGCAAATTAAGCTAGTTATTCATTACAAATATTTACAGAATGAAGACAAGAGACAAAATAAATAATCTACGCCGGTTCTATCCCTACGCCACTGCCTGAGAAGTATTTCCTTCCTTTGTATGATTGTATTGTTAGGAAGGTATCCCAAAATTGGGACCGGCAAGAAACTCAGCGGGACAACTCTTTTTTTTTTTGAAAAAGTGAAGTAAAGTGTTCGAAACGTCGGAATGAAGTTAAAATTAGTTAATATACGCGAGTTTATCCGTTTTCATAGTTTTATTTAATGGTTTATATACTTTAAATATTACATACGTATTCCGTAAACCCGACCGTGTGCAAATGAAATCCATCCTGAGGAATCACTTAGATACAGATAGATGATAGAGCCTAGATATAGCTATGCGGTATACTTAGAGCAGTGTTTCATTGTTATAGAAGTTTACGATTATAATGGGTAATGTTCACGTGACAATAACTTTAACTACATCCAATACCGTCATTGAAATATATTACTCATATGTTTCGATCTTTTCAGAAAAAGCGTCCCTGCTGTCCCGCTTATTCAGACGAAGCGGCCGCAGCAAGCAGGCGCGAGCGATGAGCACCTTCTCTGCGCAGTTTCCCCCCACCGAGTGGTTCAACTCCAAAGCGGTGCACTTGCACTGCGTCGCTACGCAGACCAACTCTAAGGTACGGGTGCTTACCAGGGCCAGATTTAAGGGGGGGCAACCGGGGCTACAGCCGGGCCTCCACAATAGAGATTCCGAAAAAAAATCAAATTCCAACTAGTACACACTAATAAATTTTTTTTTTTGAGTATTGAAAGTGATCTACTCCTGGAACTTAATTTCAGCGAAATCATCAACGATTTTTCGGCGAAAAAAGCTCGGAAGATTCCGTTCGTTAACGCTAAAATTTCATTCCAGAGAATTCTCGTTTCCGATTATATTTACATGTTTGTTAAATAATAAAATAATCTATAGTTGTTTCCACAAAAAATTATTTATTGAAAAACTTGACTGAAAAAAATTGTCTTATTTGGAAAATAATTGGGGGCCAGGGGCCTCCACTCCCGAAGCTTCTCAACCTCTAAATCCGGCCCTGGTGCTTACCATGGGCTGCCGCCGCGTTATAAACGCGGATTTACTTTCTATCCATCCCGCTCGTACTCGCGTAGGTATTGGTGCGAGCGAGCTGGTTAATAACACGAGGGCAGCTCATGGTATGCCTGCAGGACTGCAGGACCTGCAGGACTTTCTGCATACCATTAAGTAGTCTAGCACGAAAGCGGTGCAACTATAATGTTGTTATATAGAACATCTCTAAGATTCGATACCTACAGGGCATCTGCATCATTCATTCAAAGACATAATAAAATTAATAAATTACAGCCGATGAGCAACTTTTTTGTGATCGCTTTCTTTATCATCATTTGACCAAAAGTTCTCTATCACTCCACAGAACAGATTTAACACCGTTGATCAATTATGCTTCCTTTTTCGTCAATTTGACTCATGGCTACATGAATATAGCAATCTGCTTAATACATTGACGAACTGTTACCCAAGTCATGGTTGCCATGAAATAAATAAGTGAGAAAATACGAGAAGTACAACCACTTCGAATAAGTGGGTGTTTTACGGGCATGATACATTTTTAACCTATGTTTGATATAATGTTTGTCGTAGTAATGCATGTCCTTTTATTTTCAGGAGTCGCTGCAAAGTCAAACATCATACGTGTCATCGTACTACGACGGTTCAGAGATTAGCAATCGGTCATCCACGCTCCCGCGGCGACACAAGCGGCATCTCTCCACCGAGTCCGGGCTCGCGGGCTCCGTGCACTACGACCACTCGCCGGTGCGCCACTCCAGCCCCAGCTCCGGTAGCCTGCCCCGCTCCACTCTCAGCAGGAGCTCTACCAACAAAACTATGCTAGACCACTTTGGCTCTCCGCAGCGAAACAGCGACCCTAAACTCAGAGACAGCCCAAGCGGAAGCTTGAGAAGGGTCGACTACGCGCATTCAGACCACATCATGTCCACCAGCGGCCCTTCTAGCCTCGAAAGTACAACCACACATCGAACCCCAAGAAAAGACACTAAAAATGGATCAGAGCAGAACTCGCCCATGAAAAGAAACTATCACACGAGTGGCAGCAGCGGCCACTCCAGTTTAGAATCCCACATATCCGACCGAACACTTAAACCGTCCCCTAGTCACAGCAACGCGCCAGGCTTGAGCAGAGCGCAGTCGCTTGTCAAGGTTCAGAGTTTGCAAAGTTCTCCCAAGAGCCTACACAAATACAGAAACAAACCACCGATGGTTGGCGGCGAAACAAAAAACGGTAAAATCTCCCCGAGAACTTCTCCAAAAAACTGCCCGGGTACCCCCAAGAAAACGGCTACTCCATTACACAACAAAGCTATAGGCCCGAAAGCAGAAAGCCCCTCTCCCACTATGATGTCGTCCGCTAACGCCAACAACTCCATTACGCTTAAGGTTACCACAAACACTATATCCCAAAACGGTGGAACTAACACCAAGGTTTACGTACAAAATTCTCCCGTAAGATCCGTGATCACGTTCGAAAACGGAAAAGTTACTGAAACAAGCAACGGCAGCAATATTTACATCATCAACGATGACAGGCAAGTTGTTTCTGTGTCGCAAAACGGTGTCGGGAATCAAACGACAAAAAACCCAACTGAAACCTCATTCGAAACTTGCGTTGAGAAAAATAATCAACTCTATCAAGACACAGAACCAATCAAAGTCCAAGAAAATAAGTTCAATAAAAATTCAATAAACGATACCGGAATGAATAATAATCGCAAATTATCCTTGCAAATAGGAGCCACAAATAATAACAGTTTTATTTACAAAAATCAACTAAACAATTCGAATGAGGTTGCTTCAAACCCCGCATCACCAGCTATTCATAACAACATAAATAATCTGGACAACACGACTAACAGCAATCCTTCAACTCCTACTAAGAGTTACGATAATATCATTGGGTCTCTGGGTAGCCTAAGGTACCAGAAAAACTCTTTGACATCGGCTAACGGCGGACTACAAACGAATATAAATTCAAACAGCGAGTTGAAAAGCGTCGACCTACTAAAGAAAGCCGCAGCGTTACAAATGCTGAACGGGCTTCCGAATGTAAATAACAGGATGAGTTCCGATTCCATTGCTAATCTTCTTTCTAAAGGCGTCGAGAAACCAGCCGTATTAGGCTCAGAGCCTAACCTGGCTTTGAAAAACCAAGACACAATTAAAGATATTAATACGTCGACGGAAAAGATAAACAGTTTGGAGAATAAACAGAAGAGATACAGCCTGAGCCAGGAAAGCAAGAAAGAGAATCAGGATTTCTATAATTTTCCTAGCTTAAGCGATTTGAGCTTTAATTTCACTAGTTTAGCAGCACAGAAGATATTAAAGGGGGTCAGTATAAACAGTGTGGACACACTGGTGGAGCTAAACATGGCTGCCACGACGGAGAAGCAGAATAACCGGGACGTCGCTGCCGTTTGCACCGACTTTGGTCTTGTATAGTAGATATTACACATGTTCATTTTGTTAAAATGTAAAATAGTAGCCTTTAACATTACGAAATAAGCTAGTTGTGTAACTTATTCATAACTACTTTATAACAAAACAGATACCCACTACACGTAATATTTAGTTCAAGACCTGTACTCATTTTAAGAATTTGTACTCCTCAACATTTTTGAACTATCTTTTTACTGTATGTATCCTACTAAAAATGGTTTTGAAATTACTAACTCTTCATCAAAACTTAGATATAACAATATTCATACGAAACGTGTATTATCTTAAAAACATAATCAATAAATTCTTAGTTTGTAGCTCACTTAAAAATAATGGGACAATAAAATTACACCATGTGAGTGAAGGTGGCCTAAATCAACAATATTCCACAGAAAACTAGTGCCTAATGTAGTAATAAGATTGAATTGCCTCTACACTGTAACTTCAATTCTCCAAAGTCTTGCACCTAGTATTTATCACACCTATCCTATATTCAGTCTAAGATTCCCCACAATAGCACTTGTAATTGTGCCATCACAGATATCCAGTGTGAAGTTGAGTACAAACTAGAATACCTGTCACCGTTCAGTGAACCAGAGTCCATCCACCAATGGGAATTTATGAGAGTTTAATCAAACAAATGTCATGTTTAAGTGCCATAAATAAAATCATAGTAGAATGCATGATGTAGTTGAGCTGGCAAAATATTGGGAGTTGAAAATTGGTATCTGTTAACATTAGATATGCATAATAATGTGATTCACAAAGTCATGGTTTTTTTTCTGGACAACTTAAATATACCAACATAATTTTTCATCACACTTGTGCGGCAATTGCGTTGCGCCACGAACCGTAGGAGCTTTATGAGTTATTACGATCTATTAGGATGATAATAAATTTTCATACCATACAGCATACTATAGCTGTAATCAAAGCACCAGGACAACATAACTACTAAATGGTTAACTTTAGTACTCGCCTTTGGCTCATGCATCAATTTAGTTTTTACCACCCTTGGTACACAATGTACTAAGTATTTTAATCTAAAACACTCTTAATAACTTCCATAAAGTTTGTAAGAGTGAAATCATAAACATCAAAGATTTGTAGTAACAAGATTTAAAAATCAATTTTATTGACTTTGTGAAACACATTGTAACTGCAGAAAAATAAAGGGTAATATTTATTAATTAGGGAATGTAATCGGAAGTCAATGCATAGATCCTAGAATAAGTGTTCCATAACGCCATTTGTAAAAATGTATTAACAATAAAAGTTGATGCTTTTAAAGTTTTGTTTTATTTCTTCTATGAAGGCATAAGATAGAAGTACCAGTTCTCGACGCTGCACTACTATTCGGGATTAAATAGGCACTTAATGCCAAACTGAAAATGGTCAAATTTGAACTAAGGCTCATCATTCAATTGGTCACTTTGACATAAAATGCCCATGTTAAATGTAGTGCACTGTCAAGTACTGGTAATTTTACCTTACAAAGTGTCAGAGATAGTTCGCACGAACGCTTAAAAAGCGTCGCGTTATAACCTGACGTTGGCGGCCCATTATGCTCAATTCGATTTAACGTCCAACGCCCAACGTCGAAAATCAAACAGTGCTCGATAAAAAAGCGCCGCGGTATAAAACCGCCATCGTGTGAATGAATGTAAGGTTTTGCATTTGTTTCATTTGAACGTTTTTAAAAAAAAACCAAAAACGCTCAAAAACGCTCGTGCGAACTAGCTCTCAGTAATGACTTCTGTTATTTATACTCTGGCCAACAATTCCTGGCAGTAGAAAAGGCGACAAATTAAAAAAAAGTAGGCACTAAGAGTTGTCTGCTCATAGAAGTTTTAATTTGGCGCCTTTTTTACTGAGAGTGATTGTTAGAACAGGTATATTATATTATAAGTACAGAAAGACACAATTAAATAAGTAATATATCTTGGACATATTTAAATTTCAAACTACAATTTTTGTACATAAATTAAATCTAACTAATCTACTTAACCTAACCTATATCTAAGATTGGCCCTTGTGGCATTGTACCGAGGATGCTGGCGGCATTTCCTCGCTGTATCGCAATACTGATGCGTTGTGCGAGGAAGTCGCCAGCTCTTCGGTCTTTAGTTACATCAACCAGACGTTTCGCGATCTCAGCAAACAATTTGCGTGCGCTGGGGCCCCAAGAACCTAAAGTTTCTACGCCAAACGGTACAAAATCGTACTCTATGCCGAGGCCCTTATATTTATTACGTTTTAAAAATTCGGCATTTTCAGCCGCAGCGGCTGCCTTAAACGTAGTTCGTTGAAGATGGGACGGAACCAGGGTATCTACGCAAGTAGCATCCCATACCAACATCCGTCCCAAGCTCCAAGGAACCAAAGACACACCATCAGGTCTCTTACCATCATCCCTAATAATACCAGTAGGCTCAAGAAGAGCAGGTACTTTGATCGTGGCAAGAGACCTGCGGATTATGTCGTTAAGCGTCGCATGTCTGGAAATACGGCCTGCGCTTTTTTGACAACTTAGTCCGTGGTGTCCCAGTCGGTCCACGTCTGTGCCACAACAGCATAAGTGAGGGGTACATACCGCGGCCCCGAGTCTCAGGCCGGTTGCGAGCCTAAGAGAGGCCGGATCCAGGAAAGTACCAGTACTAGCCGAAGGATGGGCATGCAGCCAGTAACCAGCTTCCCGGGTTCCGACCGCCGAAAGTCTCGCACGATCCGGACCTGCAGAGCTGTTTAGAAGAGAATTGTATGTTAGATCACAATACACATTGTCCCAGCTCCTTTGCGATTTTAGGTTGTCAGGAAAATTTTTAGAAGGGCAAGCAATTTTGAATGCATTTTTGGCGTCCTCCAAACCCGCAGTCTCACAGTCAATAGGCAGAGCCCTTAGGATCTTTCCTGTGAATATATATCTCATTAAATCTTCCCAACTGCCCTATTTTAGCTGATATTCTGTTTGAAAGTACCTAATTGGTGTGTTGACTGTAATTGAGAAAGAAAAGATTCTTGATAATGGTCAGATTTCCAAATAATTCCTTCTTACAAATACTTGTGCCTTTCTAATGAATACAACTGAAAAGAGACAGGTACCACCGAGAAGTGCTTGAGGTGCTTAATCACAAAAAGTGCTAAGGCTACCACATTGATATAGGTGGTAAAGGTATCAATAAGAAATCTGAAAAAACATTACTAAATATAGAGAATATAGAAAAAGTACAGCTCAACATAATTAGAGCAAACTGAAAACGGATAGATTTGGATACCGGATTTAATACAAACCTGGTTACAAATCGGTAATGATAAGTTCAGATTTAAAGCTAGTTACCTATTGGGATTTTATTCCCATTTCGAAGCTGGTTAACCTTTAACTACCGAGGTGATTTTTGCCAAAAAATTATCGCAACCTTACACCCCATGCATAAAGACGAAAATAAACATGCAACGTCTGTGAGATTCTCACCTCGCCAGTTAAAGGTTAAGAAACTTTGCCTACCAAAGGTACTAAAGGATCCTGCATGCAAAACTGGAGGTCTTGAGGTCCCAGTCCAACAGCATTTATTACCATGTGCATAAATATCTGATTGTATGATCTTATTGGCTGTCTCTTATACTTATACAGGGTGCCCGCGAGGAAAGGGAAAAAATCAACAGCGGATTTCTGACCAAATTTGAAGTTAAAAATGTCATACGAAGTTTTCTGGATTCAGTCTATTGTAAGAGAAAATTTGATTTTTTCTTAAAACCATTATGCTATGATAAACGCATTATAGGAAACGATTTTGTCACCATGTTGTCTTAGTCTTGTCACACTTAATTGACAGAAATCAAATGAACAAAAATATATTTTTTTACCTAGCCAATGTAAAAAAAAACTTTAAAGTGCATTTTTTGCGATAGTTTGATTAATAAAATCCTTTTTTTGTGTATTAATTGAGGTGTGCAAAACATTAAAAAAAAAAACAAAAAAAAAAAATTTTTTTTGTAGATTTGGCCAAAATTCATTTAACATTTTTTGCTTCTTTTAGTCTCAGGAATATGCTGTTAGAATTTTTCCCTTTCCTCGTGGGCACCTTGTATAGTACTATGTTACTTTAAACAAAAAAATAGTATGCAATGTAAGTTTGGAAATTATAGCTTTGTATTCTTATCTAAGGAAGAAGTGGAAACAATCCAAAACTAGATAGTTGTTGCATAAAAATATAAAACTTTATTAAAATCTATAAGTAACAAGATTTAAGTAAATTTAATTAATTACGAGCAGGTTATTGTACTATGCTCCATAACGTCACTTACTTGCGAAGGCTCGGTCTCAGTTTGACTCTTTATGGAGTTTAACCAATCATCAGTAGGATCTATCTTAACTACTTCAGGATCAGAACTATCACTCTTTTCATCTTCTGTAACATTTTCACTGGTTACTTCTTTATCTGCACAATCAGGCTCTTGCGGTGGATTAACCGGTGTAGGATCAATTAAAACTTCTCTAAACTGTTTAGAAACTTCCTCAGTTCTTATGTTTACGTAACACACGCAATTCTCCGTGCTGGTCAACTGTCTCAAAGCTGCTTCCTCTATAGCCAAATCTTCATCCTTCTGTTTATTCAATTCCTCGATAGTCTTATAAGAGTACATGTGGTCATCATTTGGACTTACGTATTCTTCTAGAGTAAATATACTATTATCAAAATTAAGCTTTTCTAAATCGATTAAACCGTAATTTCTTATATTTTCTAGGAGTGTGGACTCATTGTCATAAGATATATGGATATTTTGAACACAGTTCCTCTTCAAATCTTTGTCGTCTTGGCATTGTTTACGTATAGCGTCGAGCTGCCGCAGCGTCTTTAGTTCCCTGGCCTTCAGCGAAGCGTAAATGCGAGCGAATGACTGCCGTACTGTCGCTTTCAACTGAAATCAAACAATATGAGTTTTATAAAGACGTTAATCAATATAAGAGCGAAACATTCGTTTAAAATAACTTACATCCTCAATATATTGATCAAAATCATCTGGGTCACTCGCCATGTTTACTTTTGTTTTTTTTTCTGTGTTGCTAGTTGTTACTACCAATTTCTACTGTTATTGCTAGGTGATTTCTACCAGTTTGGGAAATACACTTTGCTCAACCGATTTAGGCATTAAACAAAAGCGTCAATTTTGAAAAGTATAAAAATGTTACTGTTACTGACGTCATAGGCCTCCGTAGGCTACGGCTACCGTTTACTACTGAACGGTTCATGTGCTTGTTTGCCACCAACATAAAATTATTACTGAAACGTTATTACATCGTTATACTCGTAATAAACTACTTTTTATTTCCCGAAACCTGTGACAATAATTGTCACAAGGTTTAATACAATTTTCATTAAATCTTGCCATGAGGTTCGGCTTAAATATGTCTGTGCTTATGTCGAAATTTCGCTACAATTTTCGTGTTTTTTGTGACAATTGTAATTATGCTTCGCAAAAAAGTAGTCATTTTACTGCTGATTTATTAAAGACACAAAGCAGTTTGTGGTTCTGATTTAGAACTTTAATCAAAAGATTAAAAGACAGAATGTTTGCTTATAAAAATAAGCAAACATTCTGTCTACGGTATACATACCTACCTATTTTCGGTTCATGGCAATTCTTGATAATAAATAAAAGAACCTGTAGCCGCGCGAGTTCCTGTCAAACAAAAGATGTGCTAGGGCCGCTGGCTAGCTGTTAACTGCCAAATCTCGCTTGCTGTCAGTCAAGTCTGTTTTGGCATGGTTTCAGTAATTGCACGAATACAGATCAATGAAAATATTACCTACGTAAATATAATAATATTACCTTTTCCGTGGTGAAAGTGGAACATGGATAGCTCACCATGTGGAGTAAGATAATATTTAACGTAGGTGCGTTGGAGTTAATGCAAACTACAAATGCACGTCATGTATATTTGCTTATTCTTCTTCTTCATCAGCCTATCTCAGTCCACTGCTGGACGTAGGCATCCCCCCCCCCCCTATTAACTATACTATGCGTATAGATAGACGCATTAGGAGGTAAATGCCCTATATTTGCTTACATACACTAAAACTGAAATTAAATGTATTTATTATAATTATTGACGTATAACTATGTCGACTTATTAAGTCATTGGATAAATTAAGTATAAGTACCTATTTAAGTCTAGCCATACACAGTCAAAACCGATTTCAATTAATTAATGTGTTAACTTTCAAAAATATTTAATAGTTTTACCTGAACTCGTTATTGAAAAATCAACTCTTAAATCAATGTAAGTGATTTAATTTTTAGCATTTGACCATTTTTTAGGGTTCCGTAGAAAACTACGTCAAAAACGTAGATCAAAATTCAAAAATACTTTGGTAAGGCAGAACATCTTTATTAACAGAAGCAATGTTTTTTTTTTATTATAGTTTATTTATTCATCTACTATAGTAGATATACTAGATATGGCTGTAGCCATACTTCAGAAGTTTTGCCTTACTAAAGTATTTTTGGATTTTGACCAAGTTGCATTTTAATTAGAAAAAATTGTAACTATTTGTGTGATAGCTTATTAAATATAGGTTTGTAATTTATTTAATTTAGAGTGGTCGCACCCATTTTTTTGGAACGAAAAATTTATTTTTGTCATAAAAATAGAGGGACGGTGGTTTTCTTCTTAGTCGCTTATACATCTTAAGCAGTCGAACTTTATACCCGAAAACCGCTCCAAAATATCAGTGACTTCATGAGATTTTTTTTTACTTATTGTCGTTTTACCACGGAACCACTTAGATATTTCTTTTCATATTTTGTGTGTGATGCATACTGGTTATATGAGTACCTACACTATATAAAAAATGGCAAGGGCAGATGTTGTTCTCTTATTCACCTACGGCCTTTGCTATTTGGTTCCATGTGTACAATTCAATTCAATTCCAAAAAATAATGTTTTTTTTTCGGGCATTTGCCCAGAGGTAGTTGTGTGTGGTCCCAAAACTTGCAGCGGTAACTTGCATGTGTAAATTAAGCTTTACACGTGCAAACTTGTTAAGCAAGTGCTATTACCTCAACGCACCTTAAATAATTTTATAATTATGTTATTCTCACTTTCTTATATTCTGTTTTCGAAATAGGATGACATGCAATATCTACCAAAAGTAAATGTTTGCACACTGGCAGCACAGCACAGTAAAAAAAAAAGAAATAGTATTGATTTTTCGTTTGACAAGTCGGCGGAAAACATCGTCTGTTTTCTAATCGTAAATGCATAATATTTCGCGTCCTGTGATAATTTTGTGTACAGTGCACCCAATTGTGTCTGAACATCAAAATGAGTGAATTACGACACCGAGGTGGTGAAGGTGACAGAAATGACAAAGCGGAGACCGCTGGAGAATCTGACCATGTAACTATAGATTCTTGTTTCTTTCGAAATAGGAAACCAGTTTTTGTTTCAGCGTTACTTATATTTTTGATGTTTATTAGGTCGATTCAGAAGAAGAGAAGGTGTTAGAAGAGAAATATGTGGACGATATGGCGAAGAACCTACCCCAGGGAACGGATAAAACCCCTGAGATTCTTGACTCTGCTTTATCGGGATTGTCTTCGAGGTAAGCCATGGTTCTACGTTATGAATTAAAATCAAAACATTTCAACATTATGATAACAACAATATATTATGCTGTCAATCAAGTAAGAAATCCTTTCCTTTTTTGGAGCATTTCTTGTAGATAATAAAACAATTAAAGCAGCTCCAAGAGTCATACGTATACCTTACCAAATTTGAATTTTGGAATACTATATTAGGCCTTGGTTGAGTTCATGATAGGTATTAAAAAAAATGAAGAGAGAAATGGTTACAAAAATGAGGGACTACTTTCAGCAGTATAGTTTGAAATATCATCACATACCATTATTTCTATGAGTGCTGTAATCTTTCATGCATAAACAAACTAAGAACTTAATTGATGTTCTGTGATGCTGAACCAGGGCCAGCTGCGTAATAAGTTACAAGGCTATTTAGCTTATGAATTATTTCCTTAACTAACTGTTATTTCGTAAGACATGTAATTTTATTTCTATATTCAATATTTAAGCACAAAAAAGGCAATTACTAGAATGTGACAGATATGTAAGCAGTGTATAATAAAAATATACCTTTCCATGTCCCGGTTGCTCATAACTTGTTGCCATGGCTACATTCTGGCCCTGGGACTGTCCATTGAATTTTGTTTTTATAGCATATCAGTGTACCACTAATAAGGTATTATTATAATTATTTTTATGGCCACAGATTTAACTATATAAACCATGTTACATAAAGTAAGATAAAATGCTGTCTGTTGTAAATCACTACAGATGGGATTCCCCCAACATACAATATTGTCAGTTGAAAACCATTGAATTTTGTTTTTATAGCATATCAGTGTACCACTAATAAGGTATTATTATAATTATTTTTATGGCCACAGATTTAACTATATAAACCATGTTATATAAAGTAAGATAAAATGCTGTCTGTTGTAAATCACTACAGATGGGATTCCCCCAACATACAATATTGTCAGTTGAAAACCAAAACTCACTAAGTATCAAATACCTACTTGAAATAGAGATTGTATCTAAGGTCTGATTCAATACTGACATGAGGTTGCTAAGAGTAGTGACAGTTTTTATAGTGAGTTTTGGTTGTCAGCCGACAATATTTTCTTTGAAATGTATCATAAGAATTGTCAAAAACTGAAATACAGTAATTATTGGTAGTTCTACAGTTTTAGGAAGTGAAGCAATGCATAGGTACTCATTATTTTTAAGTCCTTTTTGGTATGAAAACCCTAACCCAACCAAATCCTTTCACATAGATGGCGGAACTGGGTGATCCGGGGTATCTTTACTTGGCTCATGATTGGGGCCTTCTGCCTTCTCATCTATGGAGGTCCTCTTGCCTTGATGATAACTGTAAGTATGTCTATGATTATGTGCTTCGTAAAGTTGTAATATTCAGTGTCTTACCAGTTTCTCATACTTGTTAGAAGTGTTTAAATGGTTGTGCCTCTTTCATACTGTTACATGTGACATGCTCCGGTTTTGCACAGGTGCAATGGTGTTGTCAAAACTTTTAACAAACTATTAAAAAACACATTGAAATCTTGTAAAAATCCATTGCAAAGTTGTAAATGTCTCAGCTAAGCATGCATAGGGACAGTCAGACAGTGGCAAGCAACTTTGTTTCATACTATGTTGTGATGTTATGTCTTATGCATAACAAGTAACCATTAGATTTTAATTTAAATCTAATAATATAATAAAAAACCTTATTATTTTATTTTATATTACTATTCCTGGAAACAATAAATAATATAGGATATCACTGTTTAAAAAACTGATCAATCAAAAGAACCCCTTTGTAGATTATCATTAGGTCTCTTCACTATATATAGTACAAAACAAATTCGCTTCTCCCTGTTTGTCTGACTGTATGTATACTTAGATCTTTAAAAGTATGTAATGGATTTTGATGTGATGGAGAAAGGTTTTCTGTAATCTTATAATATTATTGTTCGTGTCAGTATTGCACCCATGAAAATAATATTGCAGTTTAGTTTATTAGCAAGGATTGGACAAACACACATCATTTTGAAAACATAACCCTGTTCCACTCCCTTATCTTATGATGAACTCTATCACAAAGTATTTATTTAAGAGATCCCAACTCCTTGTACACACCACGATTATGAATTTATGACGTTGGTCACTAATAATAATTCAATATCAAAAATTCTAAATCGTTTATTGGTTACAATCATGATGTGTACTAGCAAGAAAGAGATGTCCTAAATAAATACTTTGTGTTATTGTTATTAAAAAAATATCTTATAAAATAAGATACATATGTTAATATTGTTCATATCATAAGATAAAGAAGTCTCTACTGTACAGAGCAGGGTTATGTTTTCAGAATGACGGGCGTTTGTCCGATCCGATGTTTATTAGATAAATATACATGAGCTTATTTATATTCTTTAAAAAATGTAATTAAAATGTAATGTAAATGTAAGTAAGCTGGTAATACTACTGGATATGTTATGTTATGTCACAGAAAGGGTAGTATTGATACGTGGGTTTAACACAAAAATTGAAAAACCGATTAAGTACCTACCTATCTAATCTATTAATTCTTACCATCACAACAATGAACTAGATTTTCTAGATTGTGAATTGATCTATTTATAACTTAAAGTGTTTACCGTTTGTAAATTCCGAAGAGTTTAGAAGTACAGATAAATATAATCACGCGTATACATCGTGAAACAGTGCATTAACTTCCGCATTGCTGTAGGTATCCTATACCTACGAGTAAATCCATGTAACTGTAATGAAAGTGTCCATTTCATCACATGATTATTTACTTATGACGCAAGTGAAGGTGTTAAATTTTATCTACAAGTACATACTATTACTATGTATTGTGATAGCACTAGAAATTGGTGACTTACATTACGCTCTTACTTACCCTACGTGAAATTGCCCAACTCTAAAAACTTCTTTATTCATGCTCGTACCTAAGCATTGGTGAAAGCTAACAGGGAAAGCTTATTTAAAACGTCTTTATGCGCTCTGAGCATAAAAAATGAGAGAACATAAAAAACAATCGGAAGCACAAACATTCAATAATGTTATATCATCTTATTAAACCTTTCAAGGAGTATTTTTTTCGATATTTATTTATTTGGGGATCTCGTAGGTACACGGCTCGGCTGTTTTCTGGGGCGATCGATCAGAGCTTTGTCTTATATTATTATATGTGAAAAAACGCGTGTTTGCGTATCAATAAGCGAAGTCTGGTTGTTAACTAGTCATAATGTCAGCAGCTCAGTGTGAGAAGTGCCATTACCTCCAGTACCTATCGTAGGTATAAATATATTGTCAAATCAAAGCGTGAAAGATGCAAATCCTCACGACAAATCTTCTTTTGCAATCATTTTATATCATTATGACACAACACAAAATATAAACGCAGAGTGCCTGTTTTTATGCCTTCCTCGTAGTATAAAAATCTAAGAAATTGAGATCATACATTTAATAACCAGTGTTTTTTATTGGCCGGTTTTTACTATGGCATCATGTCCTTAGGTCCTCTGCGTGCAAGTGAAATGCTTCGAGGAAATCATCAACATCGGTTACGCGGTGTACCGGGTGCACGGCCTGCCCTGGTTCCGCTCACTGTCCTGGTACTTCCTGCTCACTTCCAACTACTTCTTCTACGGGGAGAACCTCATCGACTACTTCGGGGTTGTGATCAATAGAACGGTGAGTTTCCCTAATTAAAATATTTACTGATTTAACCAACACTATAGGTACCTACCTACAACGTCGAGGGACGCTGGTTTCCACGCTAAGTGTTGTCTGTCTAGTAGGAAAACAGGATTTTCCACTTAAGTAAGTGATTTGCGCGAACTCACTCGACAGCAAAAACTAGCATAATTATTAATTATATTAACTATAGCTCTTTAACTTGTGCCACTGATATATCAGTCATTAGCAGCCAAAAGGTTTACAAAAAATAATTTGTTCCTGTTATGTCAGTAGCTATTTTAAACCGTATTGAATTAGGCGCAACAATCCGGAAATTATACAGGTCAGCAATGCACGTGCAAATAATCCTTAAAAGTCACGGCCGTAAGGGCATATAAAATTATCTTACTTACTCATAATGGCTGTGTAATAATAGCATGTGTGTAAATGGTATTCAGAACACGTTAGATACTAACGGCTAGACTATGGGAAACGATCAGTCCAATATAGACTGTAGAGGCAGGCGTGTCGACTCTAAACACCATAATGATCTTTAAGATTTATATTTTTATCGTCTTATTTTCATTTGTCCGAATTCAAGGGCAGCTGTTAGACCTATTGGTGCCTCAAACGCTGACATCTGTCAGGGATAGGGTTGGCAACCGGACACAAACAGTTGATAACCTCGGCGATATTGTCGATGGAGAACTTGCCACGAATGTTCTTCAATTGTTCGCTAGTGCTACCAAAAGCCTAGCTCAGGCAATTGGCACTGATCAATACGTTCTCGATCATCTGGATAACAACGTCCTAACATCAACGCAAAGTAGCTTCCTGAAAGACTACAACAACGGGCGTCGCAATGAAGACTGTCGTCTCAGCTGCGTTCAACTCATCGCCAAGCATGGACACCCAGTGGAGACTCATGAGACTGTCACGGAAGACGGTTACGTGCTCACTCTGTTCAGGATACCAAGTAACGGCCCAGTTGTGTTCCTGATGCATGGGGTATTTGGGAGTGCTGACGACTTTTTGACATCGGGATCAGAAAATGGAATTGCGTTTTTCCTGGCCAGGGAGGGCTACGATGTGTGGCTTGGTAACGCACGCGGCACTAAACATTCCCGACGACATCAGTACTTGCCGATCTCTTCATCTAAATATTGGGACTTTTCCTGGCACGAGATCGGATACTACGACCTTCCAGCTATGATCGATTATACTTTAAACAAAACCGGTCAAATTATGTTACAGTATATCGGATTTTCACAAGGCAACACATGCTTCTGGGTGATGGCTTCAGAGCGGCCGGCATATAACGATAAAATATCACTTATGATCGCGTTGGCTCCGATAGCTTACTTGCACAACGTTAAGTCCCCATTTGCTCGAGTATTACAGTTTGTTCCGGATGTTTTAAAGATATTCTCTTCAAAAGATGGTAGTTTTCTTTATACACGCCAAGCGTGTGGCGGTGAGGGGCTGATAGATTCGATTATTTGTCGTTATGTCGTAATGTTTGTCGCTGGGTTCAATTTAGAAAATTTCAACACGACTACTTTGCCAGTAGTATTTAATCACGCTCCGACCAGTTCATCAGTGAAACAAAGTGTCCATTATGCACAAGGTGTTGTGTCGGGAAGATTTCGGAGGTTCGACTATAGCGTTTCTGAAAATATGCGACGTTATGGATCTAAAGCACCGCCTGATTACAAACTAACTAATATAAGCACCTCAGTTGCTTTGATTTATAGCGATGGAGACTGGATTTCAGACGATCGCGACGTCGAGAAGTTTTTGAGAAAGCTGCCCAACGTGGTTAAAGTTTATAAAATTGGAGGCGAAAATTTTTCACATCTTGATTATTTGTTCGCAAAAAAGCCGAAAAATTTGATTCACAATCGAATAAAGAAATTATTATCACAATATTAAATATTGAAACATTTTTGTGAGATCGTAAAATCAAGTAGAGGAATAAGCTGTGTCCTAATTAGCTAGTTTATAATAATAGCATTCAAAAAGCAGGTATGATTCGGAAAAGTAGAACTGCTAAAATCTATTATCTATTAATGAAATTATTTCAAAATTTATATTTTATATCTTTATTAAAGATTTTTTACTTATTAGGTGTGATTTTACATGGCAACCGTACGCAGTAGCAATAATATAGTTCTAAGCTCTGAAATGGAATTCGAGATCAAAAATGTAAACACTCTATGACAATGACATGACATTACAAAGTCAATGTTAAAGTGACATTCCAGGGGTATAAAACGTTTTACATCGAATGTCGTTTTTAACACCTTTGTAAATTAACGTTCGCATTTTGAGATGGGTTTTTTATTTTATTTTATTTAACACTTCACTTACAACCATCCTTACAGGTACAGGTACTAAACCTAAGACAATGTTTTATGTGTAGATGTAGATACGCGAAAGTCAAAGTATGTTCAATACACAAAGTATCACATCGCTAACATATTTTTGGATATGACAATAAAAAACATACGTCTGAGTGTCCACGGTTCCTGATTACAAAAATAAAACCTAGAAAATTTGCCAGAATGATGTAAATAATGAACATAATCATCAATGTTTGAAAACGAATAACGTGTTACTTTAATCTTTAGGGTAATCGGGGAACGAATTCCAGTCTTCATCTTAGTTACGATCGAATCCATTTCGATTAAAATATGAAAATGATTGATCTGTAGGTAAAAATACTAAAATCTATATTAATGTACTTTGTAATGCTAAATTTTAGGAGTTTTTATGAATTCATAAAACAGTTATTTGGTGCACCCTCTTGTTTTGATTTTTGAAGTACATTAGTTATAAATGCGAACCCTCTTAAATGGTTCTTAGTGTAGTTACCGTATTAAATTACGAATAAACTAGTTATTGTTATAACTGCGAACCAAATGTTTAAGATTTCTTATCATTGCCAGTAGTATAAATTAAACACCTTACATTTTATTAAAAGTAGCGAAATATATCATTAAAAAAATTATATATTTCGCTTAATGTTTTGTATTAAAAACATTAAGCGAAATATATATAAAATTCTACGTACCGTCAGTGACGGTAAATACGCATTTTTTATAAGTATTTGAATGATTTTAGATTACCCCCCTCTTGTGATTATTTTTTTGTGGTGGTATCCCATTTGTTTACATTTTTGATCTCCAATTCGATTTCACACCTTACCTATATTCCGTTTACATATAAAGATGGTGTCCTCAATCATCGGCTGCCTCATTAATGAACGAGATCGTCGGACCGTCTTGTTGTGGTTCGTAATTTTAACAGATAAGCTATCAATCGTACGATGCATTCTACTATTATGACTAAGTATGACGCAAAAAAAATGTTTATGACGACGCTTTCTTTGCCAATGTCATCGTCGCTGACTGATTAAGCAAAGTTCGCATGTCCATGTCGATAATATCAAGTCACTTTTTTTTATATATTTATTTTCAAAACTACAATTTATGTACATATCACTTTGGTTATTCGGAACTAGTATGACTATTAGTTATTAATTAGCGTAGATGCCTAATGTATTTGCCATATTTCGAGTTTTCGAGCCTCCACGTCAGAATGAATCAATCGATTTGTACTTTGAGGAAAGAAAACTTATAGTTTATAATACCTATTCTAATATAACAATAATATGAAGGAACCTCTATTATTCTTATGTACCCGAAAATGTATTTATCGGCTACCAATTACTTCCTGAAATATTCAATGTCCACCGCTACGTAATATTCTTTATTATCCATAGTCGTTATTATTTTGTATCTAATAATATTTTGTTAATCACATTTTATACATACATTGTAGACAATAACCTTCGTATTCATGTAAGTAATGAAGTTTTTATTACAAGACTTCCTGCAAAAACGTGTCAAAAATTATCATATAAATGTGACCTGTATCGAGGACAGTCATGCGGAAGTTGTAGGCCTAATCTTGTACCTACTAGCCGTGGTGGGATGTACGTATATGCGCACAAATATGGCGGTTAAATATTTTTTTGACAAACAAGGATCAACGAATTGCTAATGGTCAGTGTGATAAAGACCTCGGTGTGTTTCGGACCGGACGCCATAATGATCCCGAGATCGTTAATTTTCGTCGTTATATTTTCAATTGCTTCTGTACACGGACAGCTTCTACAGCTGTTACTGCCACAGGCGTTAAGGTCCTTTAGAAATTCAATTGGCAACATTACCCATCCCGTAGAGACATTAAACAATATTGTTGATGGAGAACTCTTCTCGAAAATCCTAAGTTTTCTCACTAGCGCTACCCTGACTTTGGCATGGACCCTCAATACCGACACAAACATCCAAAATCTTTTGACGGACAACATAGCAGCCTCGAAGAGCGATAAATTCGTAAGGGACTACAACCTGGGTCGTCGTAGCGGAGATTGGAGCCTAAGCAGCGTACAACTTGTCGAAAAATATGGATATCCAGTCGAGACACACGAGGCTTTCACCGAAGATGGTTATGTCCTGACTCTGTTCAGAATACCCAGTGACGGTCCGGCTGTGTTCCTCATGCATGGGTTAAGTGGAAGCGCAGACGACTTCGTAGTAGCGGGACCAGATAACGGTTTGGCATATTGGTTAGCGACTGAAGGCTATGATGTGTGGCTGGGTAACGCGCGCGGCACCAAACACTCACTGCAACACTTGCACCTGAAACCGACTGAAACAAAGTTTTGGGATTTCTCCTGGCACGAGATTGGTTACTACGATGTCCCAGCTATGATCGACTATACCTTGAATGTTACTAACCAAGACAAGTTAAAATATATCGGGCACTCACAAGGCACCACTTGTTTCTGGGTAATGTGCTCCGAGAGACCGGAGTACAATCACAAAGTATCTCGAATGATCGCATTAGCACCTGTGGCATTCATGTTTAACGCACAGTCCCCTATTCTACGTGGATTAGTGTCAGTGCCTGGACTATTGGATAGGTTCTCGTCTAAAGAAGGTAGCAAGATGTACATGAGACAATCTTGTGGTACTGGTGGTGTGATATACAAATTGTTCTGTGTTAACTTTCTACTGTTCACTGCTGGGTTTAACTTGCAGTTGACAAACGTGACAATGTTACCTGTTCTTCTCGGTCATGCGCCTGCTGGATCATCCGCAAAACAAGGTGTCCATTATGCACAACTAATGGTTTCTAGAAAATTTAGGAAATTCGATTATGGCGTCACTGAAAATTTACTAAGGTATGGACCACAGGAACCGCCGAATTATGAACTACTGAATGTAAAAACGCCCGTGGTTCTAATTTACAGTGACGCGGACTGGCTATCGGATATCCGCGACGTTGAAATTTTAAAGAAGCATTTGCCAAACATTGTCGGAACCTATAAAGTAAACCACCAGCGGTTTAACCATCTCGATTTCCTACTGGCAAAAAATCTGAAAAATACTATTTTCAAACGAATAAAAATAATGTTGGCTTAGTTGTTTGGTCAAACCTTGGTTTGGTTATTCATTCATCTATTTATTGATTCCTACTCATAAATCTCATAATGCAATCGATTGTTGTTCAATTATATTTATAAAAATTATAAAGAATGAACGAACGAAGGAACGTGTGATTTCGATTGTTCTCTAAAGCTGTATACTTGTTTAAGAATGTTCAAATTGTTTTTATTTTAAAGAATACGTACTTCACTCTTATCATATAATGAAGTGCATAAAAATGTGTACAGTTCATAACCGTATTTAATATAAATAAAATAAGGTGAACAAGAGTGTAAGATTTGGACTGTAAATTGATACTGTAAGAAGAACTAAAGTTCATTTACCCTTGCATAATTTTCGGCATTGACAATGGGTTTATTGTTATTAGAAAGGAAATAATTATATATTCGATACCTAGGATAATTATTTACAATAACTTATTTGAAACGATGTAGTTGAACACCGAATTTCCATTGTATTCAAATAGTTAAAAAAAAATAGAGTAACAAAAGTATTTTCAATTCCGCTATTTACAGAATACGTCGGTATCCATTTACATACATATTTAGGTACGTAATAATTATAATCTAAGAGTTCATTGTTACCGATTGACAACTGGTATAAGTACATAATTGTATACCTAGTCTAGTGTTTTAATGCTATTCTAGACAATTATGTTACTTCCTAGTAGTTATGTTATTATATTATTTAAATAATAATGTCGTCACGTGTAAGAGTAAAACGTAATAATATTCTAGATTCTAGTTGTCAAACCAATTAAAATGCCAATGGAAATTTACAATGAAAAGTATTATGCTGTTTAGCTTATTCTATGCCGACTAGAACTGCCGCTCATTTATGCATATTGCATATATTGCATCAATGCATAAGCTATAAATGAAAAGATAAGAAATTGGTAGTCTCTATTGTTTAGTTGCGCAATGCGTGCGATAAGCTATTCTATAAATTAAATAAATAATTCAATTTTATTGTGAACCTTCTTCTTGCATATCTATCTGGCGACCAAGGAAATTCTGCTACATCCTTTACTTTTACCTGATGCTGACAAGTGAAACAACAACCTTCAGTCGCCAGACAGTTTGGCTACAATAGGGTAGCATATAGGTACATACTTATACTTGCTGGTCTGTCGTGTTGGTCATCATGGGCGTCACGTCTCTTCTTTGTATATTCCTAAGTGCAAATGTTATAAAAATACTCTTAAAGAGGCGATCATGTGATTTCCGCCCGACCTCACGTATGGAGCACAGGGGTGCGCCAAAGTATTTATAAAATTGCAACTTAGATTATTGGAACTCCGAAAATTTTTCTTATACAATTTAACTTCATAATGATCGGTATTTAGAATAATCTTTGTTCATAATTATCATCACATAGAATTATTTATGTTCATAATATTGTTTTTCATACATATTTTTAGTACTAACTTTTATGTTTATATAATTTTTCACTATACTTATTTTATGCTTTATATTCTAATGTTATAGGTATTTATTTTTTGGACTGGTTTTATGTATGAATTATTTTTGTTTAATTAAATATAAATCATACTATTACTGTAAACTAGCTACCTGCACAAATCAGGTTGTGGCAGAGTAGGTACTGTACTAAACGGGTTCCCTCTAAACTTTTTTTGTCCGAAACGCTTAGGACATAACAGACTTGGTATAATCTATTTTGGCATCAACTTAATGAGACAGAAACATCACTTGGCTTAAATAACAATATTTCGAATATTATTTTGTTATTTACGCCGAGTGTTATAAGACAGAAATTAGATTTGCATTTTTTTTTATGGCATGTAGCCACACGTTCGAAACTTGCCTTTTTCGTCAGGCAGAATTAGCTGTGAGGGTGAAAATTTCTGCAGTGAGCGAGCGAAGCGAGCGAACCAAACCTTCCGGGGCAGATCCGACTCGGATAGGTTAGGTTAGAAGACTAAGGCGGGAGCTTTGCTCCCGCCTTAGTCTTCGAGGTTATTTTTTTTAGCAACCTAGAAAGTACTCAGCTCAGTAACACAGTAAGTAACGTACAGAATATTACTACTACCTCGATTATATTGAGAGGTTGTAATTATTCCTTCTCTGTTATGCTAAAACAAACTATGCCGATACTTTTTATGCACATCCAATAAATATGAGCATCGAAATTATGCTCGAATAATATTCGAACAACTCGAAATCTGCCACAAAGAAATATGCTAAAGTTGAGTATGCCACAACAGTTTCTGCACAAAGCCCATTATGACTACATAGTTTATGTTATTCATAAAAGAATTATACCACAACAGAGTGTACCTAATGGGAAAATGTTTATAAATAAACAATTTATTTCAAATAACTTTATGAGTATAGATTAATCTACTTGACGACTTTAGGAGGATAAAATTTCGAAATAAAAATCGTTATGAACATTGTAGGTAGAAGTATAATTTTTAGTAAGAAAAAAATTATGAGATAAAATTTTCGGAGTAATGATGATTATGAGTAAAAAACGGTATTAGTAAAAATATTCGAAGAAAAAATTGTATAAGTGCCAATATGGACCCGGAGCTGTGGCAGTCGTAATCGACCGGTTTAAAGCCAATTTAATTATTTGTGTTATGAATGTCAATTACCAATCAAAATTATCACATCATTATCAGTCTGAGTCTGCAGCTGTGATTCAGCCGATCAACTTTATCGGTAGATTACATTTAATCTCGGTATGACGAAAGATAATTATGTTAGAATTTAAATAAAAATACATGGTCTACCCTTTTGATTTTCTTTTGTATGCCTATTCCTAATACTCGTATTCATATGCCCTACTTAGTTTAAACAACTAAACCGTAAGGCTTATACTTTTTATTATATTTTCGAATATGAAAACCGAATAATTTGTCAAACTGATGACAAAATGTATAGGTACCTATGATATAACCTTTTAGACTCCAATGACAGATTTATTGGTACTGCACGTCCAAAGACCAATTTTATAAGTCCCCATCCCCCAGACCTGTTAATGTGACAGTTTTTAAATTTGGTATGACGTCGAAAAGTTCAACATTCATATTTAATTAATCAGTTGAGATCGTTTCTGAAAGGGGCCCACGTTGCTACTAACACTAAAGTCTGCAGAGTGAAATTTGGACAGATTTTGAACAAGTAAAAAAATTACGCAGTGAAATTGTATCTCTATGATAAATTAATTTGTATACATTTGTTAATTAATTTGGGAGGTTTTGTGTGTTTTGGCATATTTAGAAATTATGGCCAGTAGAACAATGTCGCAAAACTGCTTGTATTTTCAACAGCAGTTTCACTTCAGCAGGGCTTTTGCTATGGCCAAAATCGACGATACCTAATTCTGAATTTTTGGAAGATTTGAAACACAATTTTATAATAATTTTGCATTCTATTTCTTTCCAATAAATAATAATAGAAATCCTAGTGTAATGTAATATTTTAGCTAAAGCCACTTTCTGTTCTCGAATAAAATAAATTACGTTAGACCGGATCACAAAATCGAACAGAAAGCTCAGAAGGACTTCTAAATACAACAAAAAAATTGTTTTAACAAATCCTTAAAGCATGAGCATCACAAAACATTAACAAAAAGTAAGCCTACCACCATCGAAAATAAAAATAAATAACTATGAAAATGAAAATTCGTAATTTGGTCAAAAAGTGTAAAAAACACCGCTTTTGCAGAAACTGATATCACGCTGAACGAGTTATAGGTAACTATAATTAAACATTTTTAGCATAGTAACTATTATTTTCAGAGTACCCATAGCCCAATGGACAAGAATATGAAATATGATGAGCAAAGGATGTTTGTTTAAAAAGATTTCCTACAAAACATAAAATTAGAGGCAAGAAAAATGCTAACATCTGTTTTTTCGACATTAATGGATAAAGTACCGTAAAACTGGAGGTATACTGTTTAGATTCAAATAGTTTTTATCTTGCATAAATCCTTGTTAAAATCGGTATTAAGGGATGTGAATTTATAAGAAAATATTAATGTTATTATTTATTTAATATTACATTTAACTTTGTGCAGATTTCATTCCGCATACGTTACGAAATTGCATTTAGTCGTTTTTATATTATAATTTAACCTAAAATAGTTATTATGTTACCCAGGGGGAGGGTCGCTCGTTCAAAAGCAATTTACTAGATTAAGTAGGTAGAATTTTGTGGTCAATATAATTTGTGCGGTTTCTATCGACGATATTTTTTCCAAGCTTTATAAATAGCTTGTCTCTACCCGCACCTTCTTTCTGAATTCCTTTTACTAAAACGACTCCTCCTTCTCGCTGTACTAAGGCCACGTCCCAAGTGTATCTTTTTTGTTAATTAACCCATGATTGTGTAGTAACCATATAAAATGCTGTTTATTTATAATATCTATAAGTGTAAACTGTCTTGGTACGGTGATCGCTTTAAAAATAATTACATTAAATTTGCTGACCCTCCTGGCACAACCAGTCTTTTACCCTTTTTACATACCTACTATAATCCCCTTAGACTTACCTACTAATACATAAATAATAATTCACTGTTTTTAAGTGGATGCTGCTACACATGTTTCATGAATTTCATGATTGGTTTTCATCTCATAAAGCTCCTCAAATATGGAGCAAAACATGTCGAGCAATCAATGCTACCTTTATGCCGTTACTATTAATATCCTGGTTATCCACAGGACTACCTCCACTTCCTGGTGACGTACCACCGGTTCATCTCGTTCAGCCTGTACTGCGTCGGCTTCGTTTGGTTCGTGCTGTCACTGGTGAAGCGTTACTACATGCGCCAGTTCAGCCTGTTCGCGTGGACCCACGTAGCGTTGCTCATCGTGGTGACGCAGAGCTACCTCATCATCCAGAACATATTTGAAGGTTAGTTTCTTAATTTAGGGAGAATGTGAGTGATTACCGATCTTGGCGTAGCGGCCGCTGACATTCACGAGGGTAATTATCTTCGTTATATATATGCAAATAATTTATAGATATAGTACATTACTATAGAGGACGGGAAACGAAGGGTTACAGGCCAAGTAAATATATCTGGCCGAAGGAACTGAGGCCAGATAGGAATACGCGGCCTGTAACCCTGTTTCTCGCCGAGATTTGTATAGTGCTTTTCTCAAACTTGCCATGAAATAAAACGAACTGATTTCGCCGAACCATACTATTTGATTTGTAAATAAACCAATAGTACAGTATCGTACAACATTAAAAAAAAACATTCGCGCCTAACTTTGTTTTAATCTGTTTGAGGTATCCTTTTACCTGGTGGATAGACATTAGTTCTTAGGTTATTTTTTTTTTCTGTGGCTGAATGTCAAGACCTAGTTGTACAATTTGACGTTTCAAAACAAAAGACAGTTTGTTTGCAGTCCTAGGTGTGAAATAAATACATGAAATCTCTTTACATATCATCTTAGCACATGACACCGGATACATAGTATTTCCGGGTTTAATTTAACGTAAGTAACATCAACATTCCGTAGCAAGTTTGAGAAATGAACTTTACTGAAGGATCTGGTGTATGTTGTAACGTAGTAACGTGTTTGTATGAGATATTCGACGCTCCATTTGTGAACACACTTTACAAGAGGTCCTTTACTTACGTTTCTTGCTTACATAAGTTTTCTCCCGGAAAATCTTTGACTAGAAAAATCTGTTCGTAGGTAGCTCTATATTCTATAGCTGTAATAATCTATCACTGCTTAATTGTATTATACTTTTATTTATTTAAATGTAGTAGACAATTAAACGCTCATTGTTATTCATAGATAATGTATTTAAATCAGGGATCGCAACCGGTAATCTGAATACAGGTTTTAAATAAGGTATTACCTGTAATAGCGAATTTCGCTACGTATATCGGTTAATGTCAAATTGTGGTATAATCAATATTGGTATTCAAATATATTAGAGGTTTAGCTATTTGACAGCAATACCTGTATAATGAGATTTACCCCAAAACAAGATTACCGGTATTAACTGTCAATGTCAGTTCTGTCAGGCCAAGAAGTTGTTCTAATAAGTTGATATTATTCTCTTAAGATTATTATGACAAAAATACCAACCTGAATATAATCATAACCCGAAAGAAACTTAATTCCATTAAGCTAAGGTTTAAGTTACTTAAAACAAAAGAGGGTTTCCGTAGCTTTTTGCAGGTAAGTGTAAATCGTTTATGATGAGAAAACAGGACAGCAAGTTTTCGAGTGTTATCGCCTTTATTCGAGTCTCATTCTTATAAACGAAGGATAAAGATCTTACGGACTGTTATATCATAATCAGTGACATATTATTTTTGATTTACGCTATGCTAATGCATATGTTTTCGTTTAGTTATACACGTTTTGGTAAACGACCCTTTAATCTAGTTTATTATTAAAATTACATGAGCCTTGTATTTTTCCTATAACCTCCTGCCGCCCAGACCATAAAATTTGCCTGAGAATTTTGAAAATGTAGGAAATAGAATAGAATTTCTTTTGTTTAAGGAGACCTTTTAATAGGCCTCTGGGCGGCAGGAGGAATATATTTTTAATACCTAATTCAGAGTTTTCATACGATTTACTCAGCCTCCAACTCACACATGTGCAGTGTTTTTCTGGTTCTAGTAGCAGACAAATTTACCCAACTTGACAAAATCGATGGCGTTGGGGTATGTACATCGAGTTCATAAATATATGAGCTAATCCAAGGATTCAAAAATAAATGATCATAGAAAGATACATATGCATTTGAACAGATTTACCAATCAAAAATACATATTACCTGTCATATTTATCAGAGCATGTCTCACATAAGTATATGTAAGCAACTGAAAAGTCATAAATATCTGTACTAATATTTTTCAAAATTAAATAACTGAAACCAAACTGAAAATCAACAAATATCTACGCAAAACTTTTTCCGTATATTTTGACAATCATCGAAGAGTACCGTACTGTCAAATCATACTTTTGTCTCTTTCACTTTACGTGTGACGTCATAGAAGTGTCATTAGTAGGGTTAGGATTTTGGTGGCATTTATTGAACATAGAGTAGTGGAGTCGATGTTACAAACATTTTTGACTTGAATAAATGATTAACTTATATAATAATAACGACATAGTGTTCGTTTCAAGCTGGATTTATCAAGGAATTTAAATAAATAACATTAATTTTATTTTTGAGAAACTAGAAAATTAATAATTTTCATCTAAAATGTTGGTATAAGAGAAAATATATTTATTTAATATTTCTGATTAATTAATTATTCAATCAATCATAAAAAAAATAAACAACGACTCCACTGTTCTCTGTCCACCTAATGCCACCAAAATTCCTAACCTAACCTAACTAATCATTAGTATTTGCTTGCGGCTTTTTACCCATATTTGCCGTTTTGTATTTTTGATTGACTTAAAAGAGGTTGTTTTGTTATCAACTTTAATGACTGACCACTTACAAATTTATAAATGATATTGGTACTTTATTTCTTGCCGTGTATAGTAAGTGTAAGATAAAGCAAAAATTGCAATGACAAATTTTCAATAATTTATTATTTTAATTAGGGGGCTATCAAATAATTCTGTAATTTTCAAGTAAAAACGCGCATAGCATTTTGACATTACATACCTAGTACATAGTACCTATCTGGCCTACTCCAATGAAGGCGTCTTTAGAGTGC
Organism: Thaumatotibia leucotreta; assembly: GCA_025490895.1. Classification (NCBI taxonomy): domain Eukaryota; kingdom Metazoa; phylum Arthropoda; class Insecta; order Lepidoptera; family Tortricidae; genus Thaumatotibia; species Thaumatotibia leucotreta. Next base: position 5,827 of record JALPQI010007496.1, on the reverse strand, counting down.
TGACAGAGACAGAAATTTGCGGATTTCGAAGTTCGCGGTAGGGCCACTGTACCAACATTTGTTACATCCACATAGGTACGTAAAATTTATAAAATGTATTGTGGATTTTGGCGTGATTTCTGTATGAAACTAGGTTTTCTATTGTTATTTTATGTTTCACAAATAAATATTCGATAGGAAGTAAATGCGCTTATATTTATTTAGTGATATACATACTCTATTAGTCTAGAGCGTTTGTTTATTGTATGATAAGATGTAGAGCCATTTTAAATTATTGGTTTTGTTTGGCTCATTGTGTTTATTGGCTCTTGGCCCTTTTGAGCATTTTAAAAGTTTAATGCAGCGAAATAAAATGGATTCTCATATGATTCTCATACATTTATTTTAATCTTAGGAGTAAAATGACCAGAGCTTTAACTTTTATTTTTGAACAAAACAAAATGAAGTAATTTTCGTCTTCAATTTATGAATAAAATGCGGCCTTTTTTCAGCATGTTTGAGAAAAAACTATTTAGTCATAGTGTGTACTTGACATCTCATCTATCAAACAAAAGTCAGGAATACCGGTATTAAATATAGGTATTTAATATCGTTAATAGTGAATATATAGTGAATAAGTCAAAAGCGGAATTACAGCATTACCTCTAATTCGAATACAGGTATTGTTTTTTTAGTGGTAATCGTTTGACAGTTCTAATAGGGGTATTCAATAAAACCGGTTGTGCAATCCCTGATTTAAATTCTAGCAATCTATTTATGTAGTTGTAGGTATTCCATTTTCGCTTCGATGTCTAAACATCAGAGCTGACTTTGATTAGGTTTTATTGTCCGGTTGACATACCTACGCTACGTTTGATTTAAATATATAAAACGTATTTTAGAATTTTATTGAAGCAATAATAGGATATTTTTATTGTCATGTACCTATCTAATTTATTATACCTATATAATTATTAGGTATGTAAACTTATAGGTATAATGGCATGGCAATAAAAATATCGTTTAAAATATTATAAACACACCTGGATTTGTATTTCATAGAATATACCCACTGAAGCTATAATGAGCATTTATTACTTGACGTCACAGTCACCTACTGCGTTTACGCGCCGGCAACTTATCAATTATCATGCAGAACCATTGTGTGGAGTGACATGCGTGAATAATGCTTAATCATTTGTCATACATGCGAAAGGTTCAACTCGATCAAGCACTTTTCACGTGTTGATTATTATTTCGAATTCAGTACAATCGTAAGCAGATACATTTTTAAGAGCCTGGGTGCTGAAGATCCAAATATGCACTTAATGCCATCTTTTGAAAAATATTTGCTCGTACCTGTGATATATCAGTAGCGGCTGTATATGTAAGTATATAGATACAGAAGATACTAGGTGTATGGTTATCAAAATATATAAGCATCGCATTATCTCATATATCACATAAAAACAAGAACAATATTATGAAACTTAAACACCTATAAAGGACTTATGAAGAGACGCTGAGCTTGTGAAATACATTTTCACTTCGTCCGTTTGGACGTACATAGTACATAAATAAATAAATAAATATTTTTGGACATCTTTACACAAATGGACCTAGTACCACGGTAAGCTCAATTAAGGCTTGTGATGGGTACCAGGCGACGATATATATAATAGATAGATACATATAGATACTTAAATACATACACAGTCATGACCAAGGAACAAATATTTGTGATAAATAAATACACAAATAATGCCCTCGCCGGGATTCGAACTGGAATCTCCAGCTTCGTAGGCAGGGTCACTACCAACTAGGCTACAGAGGCTGACAAATACATAAACAAACATAATGATTATAGTCAACTTCAACAGTACCTATCTGTTAACTTTTAGCTTATATTCTATCTGATTCACATCGAAATTGGAATAAATTATAGGTACCCGAGTTACAATTAAACTCGTGACCACACTGCATTACCTTACAATAGGTCATCTTACTTGTTGATACTGTTTAACCTGTCAATGACTCATTTTGACCGTCAATTATGCCATAAATAAAAGAAATACCAGATATGTCAAGCCCATACAAAAATATGCGACAGCCAAAATATACCTCGACACTAGGCAGCGTTAGTAAATTTTGCCTGTTGAATAACTTCAGCACTAGTTGGCGTTAGTTGTCATACATAAGGATTAATACAGCTTGTATAATATTTGGACTTACAGTGACATCTAGTGATGAGTAGGTAGTATTGCTTCTGGTGTACCATTGTCGGCCCTACTACTTGTCAGTAGATGTCGCTTTATGATATATATTGAAAAAACATGATTACAACACGGACATTGCATCAGTTGCGGAACACATTCGTGCGATAATGTCTAGGACTCGAGTGATGAAGACAATATTTTGCTATATATTTATTACAAAAACAAGTGGAAATATAAAAAATGATTCTGGATGCATCCGTATACCTTTTAATAATTTAAGTTTTTTTTTCCAATCTCAATCCACGACTTTTCTGTTACATACTTTTTCCTGACATACTCTGGCAGCTTATCTTATAATTGTACAAACATGCATATTTTTCCACCTCCTGTACGAAAGTAACATTAAAAAGTTCCGCCGCCGCCGCTATTTCGTCTGCAACGCGTATGCGACTCGAATAGCGTGCGACCAGCACGACAGTAGCGAGCGACTGATATATGATATGATTGATATGATATCAAACGCGTCGTCAAAGCGTCTCGTGTCTCGTCGTGTGTGCAAGGTCGTAAATCAATATATATGGCGGATCCTCAGATCCTCACAAGCGACGTGTAGGATACGGGTATGAAACGCAAATCGCTTGAGCGTCGCCTCGTGAGAGACGGGCCTTAAAATCGCATTGGCAAAACTGGAGAGACATCAATTGTTTGTCGATTGAATAGCTTCAATAAATTATATCGAAATAAACTGTGATGGATGATAAATTACGGAGACTACTTTTAGATAGATTCACTGTTATTTTAATTTTATTGTGTAGGTATAAATTTTATTGACACATGTAAAACTAGGTTATTCGGTAATATTCAGGTTATTATGTGATGTGTGATATGGACTTAGTTATTTCTTGATATTACTTTCACTAATTAGTCCTCCTATGCTAAATGACAATAATATTGTATGAAAACATTGGCAACATTAATTAGCGTGACAGTTAATGTAATTAAAATTTCATTTATTCCCATTGTAAATGTATGAACGGTTTTCTTTCATTTTTGGCTTTTTTGTACATTGCCGTAAGTTGAATTGGAACCTATTATTGGGAAACTATTGGTAGGAATGGAATCGATTGGTATAAAAACTTGGTCCCATAGATACAAACTTTTTATCCTGAATACAAACAGGATCCTGTATATTTTTTCTAAAAACTGTAAACGCTAATCTTCATTAATTTAAAATCGAAGGAAGGTATTCTAAGGCCTTCTAATTACTTTAAATCTGGTAGCTGCCCTTACCAGACCTAAAATAATTTCCCAAATAGATGTGGTACATAGTGGGTACTTAATAAATGTACGTACGACCTTTTTCACCTTCTTCACGCGGAAAGCTGATCGAGAGACCTGGCAACGAGGCGCCGCCGCCGAGCGGGCGAGGCGACCTCCGCGAGCTGGAAATGCATAACCGCTCGCGCTCGCGCATGTGTTGTACGTCACGGGGCAAATTTAATTGCACGCGCAACTCTAACAAGGAAGGTTAGGGTACCCAACTGTCCGACTTCGATTTGATTCATTTTGATATAATATAATGTTATAGAGTAGTCTAAAATAACGGACACGTATTTTTTTTGCTGCCCAAACTCAACCTGTTAGGAAAAAAAACCGGCGAAGTGCGAGTCGGACTCGCGCGCGAAGGGTTCCGTAAATCCGTACCATTATCAATTTATTATTAAAAAAATACAGTTAAATCAACCTACCTCAAAAACTATAGGAGATAATTTAATCAAACCAAAAATCGTTGATAGAGCTTATTAATGTGCATAACATATTATATTTTTTTTGAATCTTATATCGCGTAGTTTAAAAAGTAGAGGGGGGGGGGACACATTTTTCAGACTTTGAGAGCTGATGTCTCGAAAACGACTTGCTTAAATAAAATGAGATGTAGGTATAATCCTTCATATCATTTTCAAAGACATTTATTTTTATGCCAATCGTGACAGATAAAAGACACTTTTTTCCCATAGTAAAATTATGAAACCAGTTTTCTTGAATCTTTGTCTTCTTTGTACATCGCCGTAAGGTGACCCCTAGGAAACTATTGGTACTGGATAGGAATGGAATCGATGGGCATAAAAAATAAAGGGAGATTTTTTTTTTAATTTTTCATACAATTTGATTGTGAATTTAAATTTTTGATTTGTGGCTTTTCTAGCCGAAACATTTTTTTTTGGTCCCTTACGAGCTTTTGGTCCTGAACAGAAACAGGATATATTGGCGTCAAAAAAAAGTTTGTCTAAAATGACCATTTTCTCCCACCCTGTATGTTTTTTCAAAATGTGTAAACGCCAATCTTTATTAATTTAAAATCGAGGGAAAGTCTTTTAAGACTATTTTCGCGTAGCTACTCTGAATCTGGTAGTTGCCCTCACTGACCCAAAAATAATTTCCATCCGGTATACAATCTGTTACCGGCGTCCGGGTATTTTTAAAAACCGGTAATATGAGTTACCTACCGTACTATAGTTTTATTAAGTTCAATAATATACCTAAACAAACATTTTCAGTAGCCTTTGCCCAATGATTTGATGTATACAGTATGTTACCGGTGACCGGGCATTTATTAAAATGCGTAACATGGTTTGCCGGACTTTAAGCGTAGTAAGTGCAATAATATAACTAAACGTATTCAGTGGTGTGTGGCCAACGGTTGTATGTGTACAGTCTGATACCAGTAGGCAGTGATGATGGTTGCGTTTTTATTGTTTGTCGTAGTTTCTGTCACTTTTTAATATTAACGAGAGACACATGCCACGATAAACGCTGGACCATCAAAAGCCTCCAGATATAAATTGTCTGTAAGCTGTAAATGTTGGGGGTAGGGAGATGGTCACGTTCGGGTGTGCGTCGCTGTACTAACGGACGAAGCCTCAAGTCCGTCATACGCGTCCTTGTCGGTAGATCGCACCCCTCAGGCAATGCTGGTGACCATAACATAACATACATTTTTCAATGACATGTAAAAATGAATATTAGAGAGATAAATTCATATAGATACTTAAATACCTGGCTGCCTCCTAGCCACGACCAAGAAACAAATATTCGTGATAAATAAATACACAAATAATTTCCTCGCCGGTATTTGAACTCTAAACACTATACGTATAATTATGTATACCGAAATACGATTGAAAATAAGTTGCATATCGAAAATAAGTTGCAAGAGAAAGATGGCCGAAATTTTCATTTTTCGAAGTTCGCGATAAGCCTAGAGGATTAGCTAACTAAATACATATAATACTTACATGCAGCAACTAGACCATCATGGAGGCTTTTATTGTCACTGAGTAACGAGATGAAGATTTTAGAATTTATAACTAACGTGAGACTCTAACATATTTAAATATTTAGCAAACGGGTTACTCACGCAATTTATGTCGATACAAACATACATACATGTCCGGCAATTATCGACGTAAATTACGTGAATAACCCGTTTGCAAAATATTTAAATGATGATGATGATGATACCTAGATGAAGATTTTTGACAATGTCCTGAGCACTATTTAATTAAAAAATCTAACTAAAGAAATGTAACTCCAATAAAAGCCCGCTTGATGGTAACAGACTGTATGTATAT